>OY776277.1:79761286-79781286 GCA_963675445.1 Linnaemya vulpina | reverse complement strand
GTTATAAAAATCCTATTTAATAGCGCTATTACACAGGCGTTCATGTTGGCCGACATGTTCGTTGGCGTACAAAATCACCCTGTCTAATAGCATGTATGTCGAGTACGTGCGACATGTCGGCCGGTTTTCAAAATATTTTGATTTTCTGATGTTCGTGGCGTACTAACATACTTGTCTAATAACATGTCCGTCATACTTCATGTAAAAATTCAGTTCACTTGTTGCCTCTGCCGTTGTTGTGCGTTGATCGGAAAGCTGCAAAAAAAATGTCTTTCAGTAGTGTTAAGTTTTGGAAAGAATGAATTGAATTTTATAAAAGCCTGCCGCATTTGTGCGAAAAATATCAAATCTACCACAATAGGCAATTAAAAGTTATTGGGTACAATAAATTAAATTTTATCTTCGTTTTCCTCCTCTTGTAACCGCTACAACTTTCCGCTTCATTGACATGCTTTCGCTTCAAAAATTTCTGTGTACAGAACAGCAAAAAAAAAACCAGAGTCGGCTGATTTTTTTGCCAGTAAGTGTGGTTTTTCTAAGGCAATTGGTAAGTTAATAAACAAATTGTTTTAACAAAGACCTGTTAAATTATATTTCTTTTTTATTTATGTTCTGAAGGTTGTATCGATGGCACCCATATTGTTATTGATCCACCACCGAAACGTAAAGATGACTACATTGATCTAATAGGTAACATAACTATGACTATGCAAGCAGTTTGTGATGAACGAAAAAAAATTATCAATATTTTTGTCGGATATCCGGGGTCATCACATGATAATTGGGTATTAAGTAATTCCCCTTTGTTCCAAAATTTAGACATGTACTGTGGAGGTAAAACCATAAACATAAATTGAAAAAAATAAATAACTATAAAATTTTCTATGTTAGACTATTACTTGCTATGGGATTCTGCTTATCCTTGCTCCCAATATCTAATTACACCCTATAAGGATAATGGACATTTATCAAGGGCACAGAAAAACTTTAACATGAAGTTAAGCTCTGGCCGTGTATGCATTGAACATAGTTTTGGAATGTTGAAGCAAAGATTTAGGCACTTATACTATTGCAAGTTGGAAAGTATGAAAAAGTTGTGCCATTTTATAAGGGCTTGCTGTGTCCTGCATAATCTTACAAACGGCAGCGATTTGATATTTTCTTCCGAAAACAGAAGAAGAAGGAAAGGTCCTCCATCAACGATCTGTGGATGCAACCAATGGAAATACAATTAGAGATAGAATTTGTAATGACCTACAATTAAATTCTTAACAACTTCGATTTATAACATTTGATTTTATTTAAAACTATAACAAAAAGGAAGAACAAAAATTAACAATTAAAAATTAAGTAATAAATGCATATTATATAAATATTAAAACTAAAACGACTTCATTGCAAATTTATTTTATATACATAATTTATAGAAAAATATTTTTATTTTATTCTTTTTTTCTTACCATCTCCAGCAACTCAATCTTTTTTTTCTTTTATCTTTCTTTTGGAAATTTCTTCTATTAGATTAAGTATACTCCTAGATTGGGTATTCAAGTGAACACTGCAGATGTAATATATCCCAAAACGGTCTATTTATGAACCACTGCAGGTGGCATATAGCCGAAATCAGTATGTTTATACACCGAATTCGCGGTGGAGTGACGGAAAATCGTTTCAAATTCAATAACTTAGGGCCCGATTATGGTTTACAACAGTTGTTAGTTTAATGTTGTATTTTTGAAAAAGCGATTATGGTTTACAACTGTTGTTTGTAATGTTGTATGTTAAGTTGTTTGCCTTTGACAACACCGATTATCGTTTACAACATATATATTTATGTGTTGTAAGTGTCAAACGCGTACAACAGCGCATTAACTATTTCGCGAGCGTTACAAGTTGAAAAAGCAAAATGGAGAAAAATTTGTAAGTAAACATATAAAATCTAAGAAGTAGAAAAATAATTTATTATTATTTGTTCCTAGCAAAATTACAAATAAGAAACAAATGGAAAAACTGGTTGACCTTATGAAAATGAATCTAGAGATTGGTCGAAGGAAGCTGCCATTTGGATGTAGCAAAACATATCTGAAAGAGACATGTGATCAATTTTCTGACCAATTAAATAGCTTAGGACCTTCTATTAAAACTACCAAAGAATGGTAACGAGTTAGTACCAGATCTATTGAATAATTTATATTACATTACGTAAAATTATTTCTATTTAATCAGAGGTATGGACCCACTATAAAGCCAACTTGAGAAGAAAATTAGCTTCAGGCAAGAAACATTTTCACAGTACTGGTAGTGGCCCATCCAATGAAGTGCGCTTGAGCCCATTGGAACAGAGAACTGTGGAACTTGTGTCAATGTAAACACAAGTAAACCCAAGTGGTTCTGCAATGGGTTTGGCAACTCAGCAGGTTTCCGATGGGGCGGAATCAACATTTGGACCTGAGGAGCCTTCAACTACCGTTAAATGCACCGAGCCACCATTGGCAAAAAATGGAAAATCATTAATCATAATAGTCGGAACGATTAGCAATATAACCCAATCGGAAAACTAAGAGGAGATTTAAAAACTTTAAAACGCCTGGAAAATAATTCATATAAAAACTATCAAATAAATAAAAATATGTATGAAATAAAAAAAAGAAGTCTGCTTATGAAATAAAAATGATAAAATGTATGTATTATTGTTGCTTTCAGTTTCATCACCAAAATATAAATCAACGTTAATATCCATAATTATTTTTGTTTTATTTATGTATTTCTGACGAAGAATACCTTTATTCAATTTTTTACCTTGACATTTGTTGGCGCGCAGGTATGCTTTTTTATTGAAATATCTACTACAATTAAGTTAAAACCATGTGACATACACAACAGCTAGCTGTTGTAAGCCATAATCGCAAAAAGGGTTAGTGTTGTGTCTAACCGTTTTGGTTAGAATAAGTATACTCCTAGATTAAGTATTCAAGTGAACATTGCAGATGTAATATAGACCAAAACGGTTATTTATAAACCACTGCAAGTGGCAAATAGCCGAAATCAGTATGTTTAAACACCAAATTTGCGGTGAAGTGACGGAAAATCATTTCAAATTCAATTACTTAGTTATGTTCATGCACTAACACATTTAATGTTCACGCACTAACACATTACTCTCCTTACCAATTGGTGATATTATTTATAGGGATGAATGCGTCGTCTATAGTTGAATTGGTTTCAATGCTCTCGAACGCTAGCAAAGGTACGAAAATTAGAATTTTATTTAGGGTATGTTGACCTGTTAAAACTTACCTGATGGTTCAGTTTGGCAGAATATTAGTTGGCTGTATGAGCTTGGCTGCTCCGTTAGCGCATCTTTGGCAATTTCTACCATGTACTCTTTATTCGTGGATTTGCTAGAATTTATTTATTTACCAGTTTTAATGCAGCTATATGTACCCAGAGAACAAACTATTGTTAGATTTTCTATTTTTATACTTTTTGATTCTTTACTAAGCTTTCGCTACCGCCTTTTCAGTGTCAAATACTTTACAAAGTAAACTTGTAAAGTATTTGGTGCACAGATGCCAGTGGTTGACTGAGACCATATACCCGCGATGTTGTCAACCATTATTCTATCCGTTTCTGTGACAGACTGTACACGACCTATGCCTTCACATAGGAAGTAGAAACGTAGTTAACCACGGAAGATTCCTCAGAAGAACTGTAAATCAATACTGTTTTTTGAGGCGTCGAAATTAACTAGTGCAAGTGAGACGCAAAACTCTGGAAAAATATTAAACAATCAGTGTTGCACTTAAAATATAATTGCCCACAAGGCTTGATGTTAACTGACTCAAGGCTCAATTAGCGAAACGCTGAAATCACAAACGCATATGTACATAGCATATTTAATAAATTAATTTGCTATACCTATATGTAACTTGTTTTTCTTTATAAAATCACAAAACACTGTACATATTTTTGTTACAACAATACCTTAATGTTATACATACGTATGTACAGGCTGTTTTTTTATAGAGTGATACAACTTTAAGTTGGCATCAATGATTTATTTGACCACCCATTTAACAGCTGATAGTTGCTTACACCAGAGCAACGCGTGCAAATTGTGGAAATTTTTAATCAAAATAATGGTTCTGTTCGTCAAACTTATCGTGCACTTTGTCCATTTAAAACTTTATTTTCCCATGAAGACCATTTTTGGTTGAATGGGTACGTAAATAAACAGAATTGTCGCATTTCGAGTGAGGAGAATCCACAAGCTTTTGTCGAAACACCATTACATCCACATAAAATTACTGTTTGGTGCGCTTTATGGGCTGGTGGAGTCATTGGCCCATATTTCTTCAAAAACGATGATGGTCAGAATGTTAATGTTCGTGAAAATTGGTGTTCCAGATTACGCCTTGTACGCGCCAGCCGTACAATATAATGAATATATTACATCGATCACAAGTTTAAAATAAAATATTGTACTATATATACAATTTCGTACGTTTTCTGTACAAACAAAAAAGGAAAGTGCCATCACTGTTTCAAACAGCTGTTTTGATTTTTTGTTTTTAAATTATAAACACCACAAGCTAAACAGTATTCTGTGACATTTTGCACAAACGTAAGAAGTTTAAAGCATAGAATAGGCGAACGTTGAAATTTTAAATGTAAGCTTAATGTGAGTTATCTTTAGATGTAAATGTTTCTACACTTATAGAAACGTTAAAAATGTGTCATCTGTTTTCCACATAAACCAACAACAAATACTTAGTTATATACAACGCAATTATTATACATCCAACATTGATGGCATTTCAATATGATTATATATTTGGCGTTGAGTTGAAAAAGTACACATATTAATTAAAAGGTTCTGATAGACAGCAGAAACACCAACATACACAAAAAATAAGACGATGAGTCATTCCTTGCCATTTAATAAACGGGACACATTTATTTCAATATTGCAATATATGCATATGAAATATTTTCTATTATGACGCAAATGTATACATTTATGTACAAACGGATGTTTAATGCTAATAGAACTTCTGTAACGAAAAACCACATACAGACATGCGATATTTCAATGAAAATAAAACATGTATTTAGAAAGTTAACCATATAAAATACGTATATCAAGTCTTTACACATATATATGAACTAAACATATCAAAAGAGAAATAAGTACTAAAAATGGTCCTTTACATACATACAGTCCATCACTGTCTCAACATACATACAGTCTATCACTGCCTTACAACTGTCATGTAACCTTAGAATGAAATTGTATTTTCTGCAGGTTGGGACGTTACGGCAACAATTTCTTACAGTGAAGAAAGTGTTTACAGAACCTTCCATTTAACAGGTTGGATCAGCTGACACATTTAGCTTACATTTAAAATTTCAACGTTCGCCTATTCCATGTTTAAACAAATAAACATATCTTCCATATCCATCATACAGCCAGGGGTGTCATAGCAACCAATATTATTGGAATTGGTTTTGAAACCGACACAAAAAATACTTTGGTGTAATGGAATCCGATATTATTGGTTTTATATTAGAATTAGAATTAATGTCGGTTTTAAGTGTCACAGAAACCAATGCTATCGGTTTTGCTATTGGAAATAATATCCGATCAGCTTACAGCTGTCGCTTTGATAATGGAAATATTAAAAAGCTATTTTTGATTTGATATTTCTTTAATTGGTTGATGCCATTGAAAATGCAAGAAAACTAAAGTAAATAAATTGCACAAAAATGCTGTTTACTAAATTTTGTATTAATCATAAAAATGACTTCTCAACCGATGCTTCTGGTTAGAATTCATACTCAGTTTCATCCGGTATGGACGAAGAAAGTGCTCCATAAACATGACTTCGTGATCTAGAATAATTGATACTCTACTTCAACCCAGATATATGCCCTTTTAAAAGGTTTTGGATACAACTTTTCAGTTAAAAATCAAAAGAAGCTGCAAGTTTCAGCAATGGCGGGATCTTAAAACGTGAAAGGCAGTCTTTCGTTGTGTCTAATACCATACAGAAAGCGTATTTGTTTAAACTGTTAGAGCCTAAGCAGCAGAATGGAGGCAAATTATAATAACACATGTGTTTCTGCTGTCACTTGCAGTTTCAGCGATCTAATGTAGTCTCGCAAATGCCTTCTTCGGATCTCTCTTGTGCTATCAGCCCGTAGCAGCATATATGCAAAAACAGCAATGCTTTGTTTTTGTTTTATAAAAAATTAATTTTAATTAGTTTAAGCAATAATTTTTTTAAACATATACTTATAGACTCCCTTTATATTTTCACAAAACGGCAAGGTTGCACAAATACAAATATCAAAATTATATGATTTATCTCCTACATCTTATATTCTCTTCTATAATTAGTTTTTTTTATAAAAATACTAGTTTTATAAACAGTTTATCCCAAATACCACAATTTATTAAAATTTCAAACAAAAATGTTGCTTTTAAATTAGTAAACAATTCAGTATGTACATACATATAAAACAGCTGATTCGAATATTGGTTTTATTTGTATTCGAAGATACCGAAACCGACTTGGTTTCATGACACTAAATGAAACCAATATTGGTTTTCAAAATCGAGAAACATCAAAACCGACTTGGTTTCTTTGACACCCCTAAATACATTTTAGTGTATGTACATACATATACATATATGCATAGAAAATTTTTTTCTGTAAAAACATATTTGTGCCTTTGAATATTTATTATCATGTCTTTCTGAGATTTTAAATTAATTTCGAACAATTAGCTTATGAATATTAATTCAATTTAACATAGCAATATAAAATGTTTGTTAAAATAATTACCATACAAATTCAAGCTAAGGCTTCAGCTACCAATGAAAATTGGAAAAACCGTTCACATATACTTAAGAATAAAATTCAAACCAAAAAAGTCTGACTTAGGTATGATGGAAAAAAAATTCGGAAATATGGGACATGAAGAAAATAATCAAATGGTAACACGGGTATTAAAACAAAAACGTGTTAACATAAGGTTGATACAGTTCTCGGATTCTTTTTCACAATAACATTTGTGTAAATAGGAACTGTTATCACATTCAACTAAGCCACCTAAAAAGTGGTGACAAACACAATATACACATGAGCACTGATGATGAAAGTGTTGCGACTTTCGAGAACAGCTGTTCTGCTCTGCCGTGTAAGTTGAATAAAACTGTAGTTGACTTTCCTTTGTGCCTTGGAATATTTATCATCATGTCTTTCTGAGATTTTAAATTAATTTCGAACAATTAGCTTATGAATATTAAATTAATTTAACATAGAATATAAACTTGAGCTAATTAACTCATCCGAGAGCTACCAGAGGCGTGGTTTCGGTGTTTATAACCACTTGAATTAATTTGCAATCAATATTTCATGCTTGGTCATGTACTTCCACAAAAAATGTTGTGACAGATATATAAGCTTCAAACCTATGTATTGTTACGTTTTTAGACCTTTTCGTAAAAACGGTTTTGTTACTTATCCTTCAAGGATTCGTTTTATTGTATCAAATTAAAACACGGACAAATTAATCTTAGAAATATAATGCGGCAACACTTTATTTGCTACCTTATTAACACGAGTATTTGTACTACTCAACACTTAGCGAAGTTAACACGTCTATGTTTGAAATCACACCAACTCGCTGAGCTCTGGCAGCGCCTTTATATAGCAAAAATGACGTCGTCTGGTAACTTCGCGAAACTTCTGGGCATGGTTGTTGTTGGTTGTGCTTTACTTAACATGTAGCTATATACGTGTGTTTGTATATGTACATGACAATGCTGACTTGTGTGTTTTGCTTATGGTGACTATGTGTGCTTGTAAGTATGAGTGTTCTGTGTGCTTTGTCTATGGTAACTATGAGTGGTTGTATGGATGTGTGTTGTGTGGTTTTGTTTCTTCTTCTCCTATGTGTATATGGCTGTGTATACTTGTGAACCTGTTTAGCTTTATTAGCAGCGAATACTTGCATACAAGATCATTAAGAATAACATCTCTTAGCATTTATGTTGCTATGTTTGTTGTTGTTGTGGTTTACTCTTATTGGCACAACCCTGAATGATCTTGTATATTCTGGAGTATTCCATTTCCGTTAATTTGAATAATATCTATATTGTGTTGACCAGGGTTGTAACATTTTGACAACTAGAGATTAATTGGCAGTGCTGCCAAGTACATATAGCCACATTGTCGTTTTATTTAAATCTATTTCTAATCTCTGTAACAGTATATTACATAAAGAAGTACTCTAAGCGTTCTACCTGTCATTTTTCTTTTTATGTGGTTTTCGCATTTATCTTCTTCACGAAACTAAGGAATTTTAATGGCGTATAGGAGTTTCAACATCCAAGAAGTATGGCGCAGTGTTCTTCAACAATTTTTAGGTGAAGCGTGTCCTAAGGCTAGTAGACAGAATTTAATCAGCTTAATGTAGTCATCCATGGGTTGACTTTTCTTATATAGGCAACCAATAAATCATTTACTGCATCAAGCATAAACATTTCTTCACTAGGAACTTTTTCTAATGCTTTATAGTTTTATCTACAAATAGAGAGCCATAGTGCTTTAAATCGTTTGATTAAAGCCATATCAGGAGACATGCAGCCTTATTTTCTAACTGGCTAAAGCTAAACCTCTATTGCTAAGTTTCTAGAATTATAACCTCAAAGGATACAGCCGCAGGAAAATTAATCATTTTAGGGGCATCTGCAAATCGGCAGTATCTATAATCTCCATATCGGTGATGCAGCAGAAAAGTAAAAATTCTACTGCGTCCGAACACATCACGGGGGCATCAAAATCGTTAATAAGGCCCAATTTGAAACAGGGTTAATATGAGTTTCAAAAATTCATATGACTACGTACATCTACTAGAGAGCTTGCTACTATCGACGATAAGATCGAAGCGAAGATCAACTTAGCATTGTGGAATAAATACAATTGGGACAAGGGACGAGGTTCGCATAGCACGACGAACTTATCATCATGAATTCGTTGCGTAAATTCGTGGAGTAAGACATAATTAGAGCGAAAATGATAGCTGTTGATGTCATTTAAAATTTGTTGTTATTTAGATATATAAATATTGTTACGTTTTTAGACCTTTTCGTAAAAACGGTTTTATTACTTATCCATCATCAAATTGCATCAAATTAAAACACGGACAAATTAATTTTAGAAATATAATGCGGCAACTCTTTATTTATTACTTTATTTACACGAGTATTTGTACTACTCAACACTTAGCGATGTTAACACGTCTATATTTGAAATCACACTGATTATCGTTGAGCTCTGGCAGCGCCTTTATATAGCAAAAATGATGTCGTCTGGTAACCTCGCGAAAGTTCTGGGTATGGTGGTTGTATTTTACTTGACATGTATGTGTTTGTATACATGACAATGCTGACTTGTTTGGTTTGCTTATGGTAACTATGTGTGGTTGAATGTATGAGTGTTCTGTGTTTTGCCTATGGTAACTATGAGTGGTTGTATGGATGAATTTGTGGTTTTGTTTCTTCTACCTGGATATGGCTTTGTATACTTGTGAATCTGTTTAGCTTTATTAGCAGCGAATACTTGCATACAAGATCATTAAGAATAACATCTCTTAGCATTTATGTTGCTATGTTTGTTGTTGTTGTGGTTTACTCTTATTAGCACAGCCTTGAATGATCTTGTATATTCTGGAGTATTCCATTTCCGTTAATTTGAATATTATCTATATAGTTTTGACCAGGGTTGTAACATTTTGACAACTATAGATTAATTGGCAGTGCTGCCAAATACATATTGCCACATTGTCGTTTTATTTAAATCTATTTCTAATCTTTGTAACACTGCCGCCCACTTAAGCCTGTTCGACCCGAATAGGCATACAATCACCTCTTCCATAGTGCGCCAATCGTTCGAGATGTACTATCTTCATTTTCGACCTTGGGCTATTGTGCTTCTGTATCCGGTATACAACGTCATTCACTCTCTTAATCACTTTATACGGGCCATCCCAGTGAGTCTGTAATTTTGGGGACAATCCTTTCTTCCGTTGTGGGTCATACAGTAAAACCAATTGTCCTTCTATAAATCCCTCCGAGTTTGCTGCGTGGTCATACCTAGCCTTCATCTTGTCACTGACCATCTTAATTCTATTGCGCACGAACTCATGCAGTTCGTTTAAGTCCTCCTTTTCCTGGGACGTAATAGCTCCTTCTTCTACAGTTGGCTTAACACTAAATTCCAAATCACCAGGTAGTTTTAATTCCGTCCCGAAGATAATTTTGGCTGGCGTTCTCGATGTTGAGTCGTGTACAGCTGACCTATATGCCATCAAAAATTTGGGAATGTGATCGTCCCAATCCCTCTGATGGGTGCTTACTACTTTTCGTAGGTACTCTTCTAAGGTGCGGTTGAACCTTTCTACCATACCATCAGACTGTGAATGTAGCGGCGTCGTTCTGGTTTTCTTTATCCCATACAACTCGCACATTTCCCTGAATATGGCAGACTCGAAATTCCTTCCTTGGTCGGAATGTAATTCTATTGGGACACCATAGCGACATACCCAGTTGTTGACGAATGCATTTACAATTGTCTTTGCTTCCTGGTTAGGTATAGCATATACCTCTGGCCATTTACTGAAATAGTCCATTACCACAAGTACATAACGATTTCCGGCTTCGGTGAAGGGAAAGGGATCTGCTACATCCATTGCGATCCGCTCGAATGGTGCTCCTGAGTTGTATTGTTGCAGCTGTCCCCGGCTTCTTCTTACTGGGCCTTTGGCTGCTATGCACTATGGGCAGCTTGCTATCCAGTCAGCTACGACTTGTTGACATCCAACCCAATAAAAACGCTGCTTCAGTTTCTCAAGTGTTTTTGTTACTCCAAGATGACCGCCACTGGATCCATTATGAAACTCCTGTAAAACTTTACTTATCTTGGAGTATGGAACAACTATTAAATTTGAAGTTGTTTTGCCATCTACACTTTCCCATACGCGGTATAAACACCCTTTTATTACCTTAAGGCTGTTCCACTGAGCCCAATAAGATTTGACTAGTGGGCTTTCAGCCGAAATTTCATTTCGGGATGGTCGTCTGTCCTCTTCTTTGGCCGCTATAATTTCCCTTAGTATATCGTCGTCCCGTATAATATATATATATATATATATATATATATATATATATATATATATTATATATATTATAATAAAAATGTTAAAAAAAAATTTTATAACATACAATTTAAGCTTTGGCTTGAGCTACCAATGAAAATTGGAAAAACGTTCACATATACTTAAGTATAAAATTCAAACCAAAACAGTTTGACTTAAAGTATAATGGAACAAAAAATTCAGAAAAATGAGACATGAAGAAGATAATCAAATGGTAACACAGGTATCATAACACATAAGTGTTAACATCAGGTTGACACAGTTCTCGGATTGTTTTTCACAATAAAATTTGTGTAAATAGAAAACTGTTATCACATTCAACTAAGCCACGTAAACAGTGGTGATAAACACAATATACACATGAGCACTGAAGATGAAAGTGTAGCGACTTTCGAAAACAGCTGTTCTGCTCTGCTGTGTAAGTTGAATAAAACTGATGTTGACTTCCTTTGTGCCTAGGAATATTTATCATCATGTCTTTCTGAGATTTTAACTAAGTTAGAACAATTAGCCTATAAAAATATAAATATTATTGTTAATTTTCATTAATTTGCTAGTTGGGTCTTTATTTAGCAAAGAATATTTTGAAGTATCTAATATGATGTTATTAATTCGTATATTATAATCTTGTTTGTCAATAGCTACTGTTGCATTACCTTTATCAGCTTTTAAAATCAATATGTTCCTATTTGTCTTTAAAAATATTTCTGTTTCCCTTACTTTGTCTAACATATATTACTTTGTCTAATATATATATATATATATATATATATATATATATATATCATATATATATATATATATATATATATATATATATATATATATACATATATACATATGTATATACATATATATATATATATATATATATATATATATATTTATATATATATATATATATATATATATATATATATATATGTTTATATATATATATATATATATATATATATATATATATATATATGTATATATATATATATATACATATATATATATATATACTGAAGTCGTAGTTTCTCAGGATTTTTAACCTGCAATATCCATCTTAGTGCAGTTATGAGAGTGTTTTATGCATTTTAATACTACTATTTTGGAATAGGTTTTCCTGTGGCTCACACGAAAGATAGGATTTTGATTTCTTGGTCAGCTCCTGTTGACTTGCAACTTTACTAGCAAAATATTTTTCCATCACGTTTATGACATTTGTATGTCCCAAACATGTCTTTCTGTAGTCTATGTAGAAGGCCATTTTGCTCTTATTCTTTTCAATGGGATGGAAAAGTTTACTAAATTTATTTTTGCAAGGGTTACACTTCAGTATGATTATTTAATCGACCTAGTTTCGGCATTGTTTATGTCTCGTTTGAATACTGTAATTCTCCCTTTGTAGCTGTTTTGCTTTGTTTGTGTCTGATGGTGCAAGTCATTTGACTCGTTTTCCTACGTACTGCTCCAACTGAACGTGCCTCTCCTAGAATACAGTGGCCGGCATCGGATTTTCTTTCCAATAGCCTGCCAAAGCGTATACTTTTATGCGAATTATTCCTCCTTATCTAAGTTTTACGAGGCAGTTTTCTGTTATTAGCTTCTCTTAAAACCTGCTGGTTATACGATTCTCAACCGATTGTCCTTTCAATATCCATGCACATATTCTCATACCCAACATCAAGCGGTATCATGAAATCGGCTTCTATAATAACTACATTCCCAATGTCGGCGAAGAAAAACTTACCTAATGCTATCAGCACAACTGGGACGAACGAAGAACTATGCCGACGAATGACGAATAAATTGGTGCAGTGTGGCCGTTTTCTTTTACCTTTTTTAGTGTATAGCAAACAAAATAACTTTTTGTTTTAAGAAATGCTTTCTTATTTATTTACAGCACATAAACTCAATTCTCAACAATATAAAATATTGTTTTATTCATTCTTGTTTTTATTTTATCTTCTCATATCAATTTTTGTTGTTTGTTGATGAAGTATGGTCACAAGTAAAATGTTTTGGTTCATGTCTTTCCAATATTTTATATATTGTTACAAAGATTAGAAATAGATTTAAATAAAACGACAATGTGGCTATATGTACTTGGCAGCACTGCCAATTAATCTATAGTTGTCAAAATGTTACAACCCTGGTCAATACTATATAGATAATATTCAAATTAACGGAAATGGAATACTCCAGAATATACAAGATCATTCAAGGCTGTGCCAATAAGAGTAAACCATAACAACAACATATCTAGCAACATAAATGCTAAGAGATGTTATTCTTTATGATCTTGTATGCAAGTATTCGCTGCTAATAAAGCTAAATAGATTCACAAGCATACAGAGCCATATACACGTAAAAGAAACAAAACCACACATTCATTCATACAACCACTCATAGTTACCATAGGCAAAAGATACAGAACACTCATACATTCAACAACACATAGTTACCATAAGCAAACCAAACCATTCAGCATTGTCATGTATACAAACACACACATGTCAAGTAAAAAACAACCACCAAACCCAGAACTTTCGCGAGGTTACCAGACGACGTCATTTTTGCTATATAAAGGCGCTGCCAGAGCTCAGGAATAATCAGTGTGATATCAAACATAGACGTGTTAACATCGCTAAGTGTTGAGTAGTACAAATACTCGTGTAAATAAAAAACAAATAAAGTGTTGCCGCATTATATTTCTAAATTAATTTGTCCGTGTTTTAATTTGATGCAATAAAACGAATCTTTGAAAGATAAGTAATAAAACCGTTTTTACGAAAAGGTCTAAAAACGTAACAATATATATATATATATATATATATATATATATATATATATATATACATATATATATATATATATATATATATATATATATATACATATATATATATATATATATATATATATATATATACACATATATATATATATATATATATATATATATATATATATACATATATATATATATATATATATATATATATAAATATATATATATATATATATATATATATATATATATATACATAAATATATATATATATATATATACATATATAGCATATATATATATATATATATATATATATATATATATATATATACATATATATATATATATATATATATATATATATATATAAATATATATATATATATATATATAAATATATATATATATATATATATATATATATATATATACATAAATATATATATATATATATATATATATACATATATAGCTTAAGTTCAATTAATCGTGTTCGGCTTTATTTCTTGTTTCTATTGGCCTAGTACACACGAGCACAATTGTGCTGGCACAACATGGCAGTTTGTTTGCATTTTCGGTAAGGGGAGTAGTTTTTGTTTGGCGTAATTGTTCATCCAGCTTCAAACCTGCATTAGCAGAACAAAACTAATACATACGCACTTATGAAAACAAAGAAAACACAGGTTCTGTGTTTTCTATTCTACAGAGCGTTTTTCAATATTCAGATGTCCATCGTGATGTAAACATGAATATGAAAACAGAAGGGGGTTGATCGCGGCAACATACAATAGAACTAATAAAAGAAAGTAAAAGTAAAAATTTTGTATATATATTTAGTTTAATGATAATTTTTAATTTACATGTATGTAATTGTAAATTTATTAGAAATAATCAAGAATTAATTTTAATGTTTATCATATATTGTTTTGTACCCAACAGTGTTCCCCTAAAGATGAATAGCGAAGCTATTCGAAATATTGGGAAAAATAATATTAAATAAAGATTAAATAATCAAAAAATATTTAGTGTTTATTGAGTTTTAAAAACCTGACCTATAGTCGAACGATAAAACAAGAATATTAGTAAACATTTTGGTTACAGAAAATTTCAGCAATATTTTACTGAAATTACTTAAATAAAATTTTATGGTCGCATGAACAGGCAAAAACTTCGATTTGTTTTTGAATAGTCTTTTTAATTATGTGTGAGAAAATAATCTTTTCATGTTTCTGCAAATTGCACTACATTCATACTTTTTTTGTTTGCTTATTTGTCTTAAAAAAACATTTTTGTATAAACTATAAAAACATTAGTTAACAATATAAATAATTTTCTACATATGTAAATATGCATTTTTAAAATGGTCCTAGTTGATTTATACAACATTTGATTTAGGCTTTATTTATTTACATGAATATATATTTATAATGAAACTAGAAATTCTCCTAAAATTATTGCCCATTTCTCATGCTAATTTTGTTTGAAAACGCATGTGTACACCGAACGAAAAATAACACCAAATGAACAAAGAAATACTAACACACTCAAGGCTGTGTATACGTATACAATTTTATGCCAGATGATTCATCCCGTGTGTTTTGAAAAGAAAAAAAATGTGCGGACTAAAAAATATGCTCGTGTGTACTAGGGCATTCGGAGTATATATTAATCAATATGACTACACTTCACTGCTTACTGTCCAATATTGAGGCTCTAATTTTCATTTTCATAGAAACAATGTAATCCAGTCGGTCTTCCGTAATAAAGATTGATGCGCGTGATGGTCCAGGATTATATATATTAGTTATTTGGCGAAAACTGATAACACCTTTTTTTGGGCATCATTCCAATATTGGGAAACTTTGGAGGCCTTTAAAAAGAGAACGGTCACCAACTTGACCAAACTGAGTAGAGGCTTTTACTATATTTTGATAGTAGAATCGAACACATATAGTCACGATCTTCTAATTTTCAATTTCGGACACACAGATATATTGTGGAATGGATTTACAACTGCCCTTACTTCTTGGTTAGGTATGGCATAATAAAGTTGCCAATCGCCGTTCATATGGTGCGATTGGCGGCTTTGGTTACGATAAAATTACCTGCCTCATCCATCGCTACCTGCACCATTGCTACTGGACCGCCTTCCATTGAACTAAGAGGTATAATACTTTGCCTCTTGGACTCCCAAAATACTAGGCTACAGCCCAAAATAACACAAACCCTGTGTAGGATATTCGATCCGACGCATCTATATAACATACTAAACCATTAGTAGAAATACATCGTAACGTACTTTTTTATGTTGTTGAAGATATGCTGTGCTGCTGCGAAGTACTTCTTTCCATTGTTCAAGATTTTCGTTGTGTACTTTCTTTGGCAAATTTTGATGGCACCTCTTAGTCCATTTCTTTTTACCTCCATATGCAAAAGTTATTTAAATGGGCCTACAGCGACAGCATTTATATGTTCATAAAATTTTTGTCATCGTTTCTTGAAACGAACATGACAGTAAAATATCGTCAACATAAATAGACACCTCCTCACCTGTTTTGATTATGTACAAACAATTGTTTATCTTGCAGCGAATAAAACTATATCTTGATTTATTTTACGATACCATTTGCTTCAGGCCATAAATATTTGGTGTTGATGCACATACACTTTTTCTTTTAGTTTGCCATTCAGATATGCAGAAATAATATCAATATAATATAATGCGAACTTTAGCCTTTCAAGTTTTCCGCATGAGTTAATTTTGGTGACAAAACCCATTTGCAGTCTAAATTATTTTTAACATTTGGCTTTTTTACTAACTCGCACGTCTGGTTCCTTAGCAAATTTTCAAACTCTGACTGCACCACTCAACTCAAAGCTACTGATATTTTTAAGAAATATACATACACTGTTTTAAAACAAGCTTGGCTTGCTTGTTGGGTCGCAAATATCTGTATGCACAAGCTAAAATAGTTTCTTTTTTAAACAATCTCCGTATCTTGAAAATGGTTGCTCGGTAGTTTTATTTTTTAAGACAAGAAAAATTTTAATAATTACACTATGCGAAATGAAGACCTTTTGAAAAGTGCAAGATCGTGACTATATGTGTTCGATTCTACTATCAAAATATAGTAAAAGCCTCTACTCAGTTCGGTCAAGTTGGTGACCGTTCTCTTTTTAAGGGCCTCCAAAGTTTCCCAATATTGGAATGATGCCCAAAAAAAGGTGTTATCAGTTTTCGCCAAATAACTAATATATATAATCCTGGACCATCACGCGCATCAATCTTTATTACGGAAGACCGACTGGATTACATTGTTTCTATGTTGCAGCTATCACAACGTATATCTGAAGAGCTTGCACAATTTTTAAAAGAATAAAACATACTGGAACGTGGGTCAAAGGTCATAAAATATAGAAGACGACAGTCAGGCCTTCAAAAATGTTTAACTGTTGATGACTCAAAAATGTTTTCCTATTGTAAGGACACGAAGATGCTCATGGATCAGATGAAAATTGCGTACGATCTTAACGATTGGTGGCTGTTCACAGACAGCTCGAAACAAAGTTTAAAATTAGTATATAAGAAATAAATACCGAAACAAAGACTTTATTAAATTATTCTCCAAAAAATTTACATAAAATTATAAAATTTTAGTTAAAAATTTAAATTTTTAGTCATAAGGGAGTCTTTATGACCTGTTTTTAATATCTAGATTATATAGGTATGTTTACAAAAGTTGTTCAACTTTACCGTGGCTAAAATTTTTCCAAATATAGTGTATGAAAAATCAGAATTTCCTAAAAGTTATGATCGAAAAACCGGGAAAAAAATTTTTTGTTCTCTAACTTTTTTGAAAAATCTCTGAGATAAAATACATTTCTGTCATAAAATTTTAGCAAGAAATACTCAACGTACTCTTGGTTACATTTTTGCCGAACATAGTTAAGCGATATTTTTAAGTGCTGATTAGTTATTAGGCAAAAACTGATAACACCTTTTTTTGGGCATCATGCCAATATTGGGAAACTTTGAAGGCCCATAAAAAGAAAACGGTCACCAACTTGACCAAACAGAGTATAGGGTTTTACTATATTTTGATAGTAGAACCGAACCCATATAGTCACGCCCTTGCACTTTTTTCACTGTTGCATAGTATTATCAATTTCTACTCCACGGATAATTTCATTCCTGGACATTTTCAGTAAATCAGGAATATTTACAGGACCAAATCTCTTGTGCCATATATAACAATAAATTTTTTTTGCATTTGCCGTCATTATATTTTAAATTTCATTGTTTCAAAATATATTTGGTTTGATACCGTACTCTACATTGGGAGCCCGCAGGATCCCAACCTTACCGAAAACTGTTCCCGTAATCAAAGTTTGGGCAAGTGGGAGAGAGTTTGAGATAAAAATATTCTTCTTCTTTTTGCAACAAGTAGCCCCCAAATTTTCTTGAGGAAGATTGAGAAAACAGTCAAACAGTCGGCTGTTTTAAAAAGATAAACAATCAAAAACTGCAAAAAGTTATTAGCAAAATATTTGAAATGAAAATTGTAGTAAAATAAAAGTAAATGGGAATAAACTAAGTACTGCTTGGGTTTAATTTGCATGCACACACCATATATGTTAAAACTCTTTTGGTTAAGAATTTTGGCTTTTAGTGTTCCTTTACTTTTGTATATTTTTAACTTCATGTGAGAAAATTTTTTGTTTACTCTCACCTTACCGAACTTTACCCAAAAATAGGGGTTCAAACCTATTTATTGTAAAAGATCCCGTGTTGGTTCTGCTTCAAAAAACGTATGACCAGATTTTGGTTTTGCGATTACTTTTTATGTACAAAAATTAACTTCGTTTCCATACCCAATTATATTATTAACCGATAACAAAATTAGCATTTAACCTTGGTACACAAAGAACATTGCAAAGTCAATTGTAGTCTCTTGATTATACTCTTTAAACAGAGAGAACAAATTTTTTTCCTCATGTGCGGCGATGCTCCACTATTAAATTTTCCCTCATTATTATTTGCATTTAAATCAGTGATGCCCAAAAAATTTTTTCTTGTGTATTAGTGAGTAACAGAAAAATAACAAAATGAGAGAATGTATTTATTTACAGCCAAATTAATATGTTAGTAAGAGATTGAAAAACAGAAAAATTATATTGATATTAAGAAGCAAACATATTAATATATGTATGTACATATTTTAAAATAAAATAATTCAACTTAATTTTTTAAATTTTAAATCAAAATACTCAATTATATTGCGCATAAATATTGTTTAACAAAAACAAAACAACTTATTTGTATAATTCATTATAAAAAATCAAAAAAATTTCTCGAAAAATAAAAGATTGCAATTGTGATTCTTATATAAACGATTCTAATCATATAATAATAAAAAAATAAAAACAGCCACTACGCATGCGCATTCATCGCTTATTCACTGAGGACTAAATGAAAGAGCATTAACATTTCATTGAATTGCCGCACAAAATTGTGTGTGTGTGAACTTGAAAAAAAGCAACAAAGCATTCGCTAAACATGTACACTTCTCAACGACTAAATGAAAGAGCATAAGAATATGTGTGAGTTCTCTCCAAACAATTGTTTCATGAGCTGAGCATCCCTGGCCTATAACATCCTTTATATAACAACTAATAGTTGATATAGATATCATTAGAAAGGTCTTGTAAATACCTTTCAAATAATATATAACAACCTGTGATTGTGCTGATTTGGAAAGGGTAGCGGTTAAAAATTCATATTTTTGTATTGACTTTTTTTTACAAAAGTACCGTTAAATCGAAAAGGGGTCTATATAACGGTTTTTTATTATATAGTAAAATGGATAGAAGATATTCATACCTTTCATTTGACATCTATATCATATATATCTAATAAGGAATGAAGACACTACAGAGGATTTAAAACTTAAAATAATGCCAGGTATGATTTTACTGAATGTTGAAACATTTCATG
>OY776277.1:79588786-79756286 GCA_963675445.1 Linnaemya vulpina | reverse complement strand
ACTTGCCTTTGCGGTGATTCGCAGCATTTTAATTGTGTGTCGTCCACCTCGTAACTTATCCTTCTGTTGTATTGTGCGGAATTCTCTCCTTCAACATTGTGTCCACGTTTCGGTTCAATGTTTTCAGTAAGAATGAAATTAAGCTAATCGGTCTATGAACTTTCAAGCTGTCCTTGCTGGGTTTTAGAATAAAGACTACTCTGGCTTCTCTCCACACCAGGGGAGTGTATGCGTTTGTAAAACAGATTGTGAAGATATTAGCCAACCTGTCCTCTATTTGGTCTATACTTTTCTGAAGAAAGCCCGGAACATGCCATCAGACCCAGCTGCTTTATAGAGCGAAAAGCTCTTCAATACTTAAAATATTATTTGCGTATTTATTATTATACTTGGATTATCGGTAAGTCGGGGGGTGTTTCACTTCCAGATAACTCTCCGGTTTTGTGCCTCCATAAGAAATCTTAATAAATCCTCCATCGTTTCTGCTCTCCTGACTTGCGAGTTCACAAGTGTTTTTGGTTGAGTATGGGTTATCGACAGAAGTTTATTGATTTTGGAAGCTTCACTAACGCTGTCTTCCTGTTAACAGAAAAGTTTCCAGGATTCGCTTTTAGCGTCGGTTTTTTTTGTATATACTAAGTGTACTTTTATATTCCTCCAAATATAGTTCCTGCTTTTTCCGGCGGTCTTCTGGTTTTTTTCCTGAAATTTATAAGATAGCCCGTCATCCAGGACTTTTTTCTTTTCTTTTGGCTTTCGCCTGTTTCGGAGTGGACAACTGTCCACAAAGGACTCCCTAATATCAGTACCGACTGGTAGTGAATAGTTTTCGAGTTTCTTTATTAAACTAGACCTGAATCTTGACCAGTCCATTGTTTACCTATTTCTGAATGCTATGAGGTTTGGATTAGGATAGCCTAATGTCATGAAAATATAGCGATGGTTCAGGAATGAATGCGATTCCGACTCGTGCCAGTCGCTAATCTCCTCAATTAACCTCTTCCCTATTTCTGTTAATAAAGGTTGGCTTAGTCCTAGTATTTATGTGAAGAGAAAACTAAATCATCAATGATAATTTGTATATAAAAGTACCAATAACTAAGGAGTTCTTATAAAGTTCGAACTTTTTAGATCAAAGACTTTAAGAAATAATTCCTATATAAAGTGCAATGGGTACCCACTGTACTACATGATCTTTGCCTGCAGTAAATCTATCATATACATACCTATCTTTTTAATTTTCAGCTCCCTCTCAAGTTGTAGAAAGTTTAAGTGGAGAAACAATATATCTTCCATGTAATGTTAGTACTTATGACGGTGACGAAGCAGTTTTGATATTATGGTACCGAGAAGATAAAGGCACTCCTATTTACAGGTTAGTAGAAGTGTTGAACGTTTTGAAAAAAACATATATACCATTATTTGCATTTAAATTATCAAATTATTATAATATATCAAAGTGCAATTTTCCTTTTTCCTCTATTATAAATTGTTGAATTATGAACACAATTACGCCAAACATATATCTCACATATCCTTGACGCTTTATTCATAAATATTTGAAAACGTTTAATAAATAATGCTTAAGAGTTATTTCGCATAGCGGTTTTTCATATACAAAATTTGTTATTGTATGTAGGGTTTATATATTCAATGTATTCTCAATGCACTTGAAACGAGACCCACAAAATTTTTAATTTGCTCTAATCTTAAGGGATCAACAACTGAATTTTGTAATCGCAAAAAATAACGTTTATTTGTCAGCTAGTCGTACTATAGTAAGTTGAAAAAATGTTTATCTGACTGAAATGTAAAGTTGTCGTATCGCCCCAACCTGCAGAATATAAAACTTCATTCTATGTTTACGTGACAGTTGAGAAATAGTGTTGGTATTTAAGTATCTGAATTAGAGTAAGGCATGAAAGCTCGTTTTTGGTCTTTTTTAGCTTTTGAGCACTTTTAGTTGTTAAATTGGTTAAATACATAGGATATTTATGTAATAAAAGCTTGAAAGCTTCAAGTACATATATTTTTTTTAACATTGCGAGCCCAATATACTCTTACATACCAGCGTAAACATTGCGTTAACAAGTTTTGACGAAAACAAAATGCATGTTATCAACACACAAAAACTAATTTTATTATAGAAACATATACTTTGATACAAATTATTAGATATTAAAATTTAAGAGCCTATGGCTTAAGCTAACACTATAAAAACGCAAAAACGTTTTAGGACATATTTCAAAAAGTGAATATTTTAATAACTGCATTAAATCTTGCCAAAATAAGAAGTCGAATAAATATCGTTTTGATATTTAAAGTTTAACCAGGTTACCATAGCTTGAATTTCCCACATTTACATACAAAACTTTTTTAAGTCGTTCAACCAAGTTATTGATCGTGAATTTGGTCTTTCAAATATTCAAAAATATAATCATTGGTTAAGCTCTTGAAACGCTTAAGGCTTTTCAAATAACAAATGAAAATCATCCGAAGGCTCTAGAAAGCCTAAAAACCCGTTATGACAACAGCACATTAATTTTTATGGAAAATATTGCAACACTTTTCGAACTTCCCGCCATATTCAAATATAGTTGCGCTCAATTACGTAGCCTTGTGTATAATATTTCTTTTCCTTATAGTTCCCTACAACCGCTTGGCTCACCTAGACGGAAGACTGTGCTATTCCTGAGAATAAAATATAATTACATATTGAACGCCATCGAAAAATACAGTTCTTATCTAAAAATTATTCGTATTGTTCCGTTTCTCTCCGAAAACGTAAAATTAATTACTTTATTCCTGACTCTGTACAACCCCAAGATCTCCAAGAAACCTTACCTCGTAGCAAGATCCTTAGGGTGCCTTAAAGTATCTGAATCCATTTCGTAGACTCTTCCAATGGTTTTAACTTGCTCAAGATCGGCGGTATGTTAGAATTTGCTACAATTTCTGATGGTCAAAAACACCCTATAATACTGCCTGCCAAAAATCATTTCGGCACTTGCTATGTACATCATCTCCATATTACTAACTATCACGCTGAACGAAAGGTTATGAAGTTATTTATTCATCAACAATTTTGGATAATTAATTTTCATTCAATGTACGCAATTCGTGCGTTCAATGTATTCGTAGAGCGACTTAATCCTGCTAGACTATCTGCCAGATGTTCTGTAGATTTTTATGGTCCACAAAGCACATACTACCATATACGAGGGAAGGTTTCTTGAGTTCATATTGAAGATGTCTGGGATCTTGAGTTGTCCTCTTAAGAGCGCAACCGATTTCGCTGGTGCAAACTCGAAGTTATCGGAACTTAAGCTGTTTTTATTCAACCCAAAAAACTTAAATACCATGGTCAAAGGCACAACGAGGCCATGGATAAGATTGAAGCTGCCGTCACAACGCTAAGGGCATTAAAAAGCACTTCATGTCACACATTGGGATACAAGCAACAAAAGAAGCCATCGACAAGGCACGGATTAGTAATGAAGCTACAAACGCTTATAACCATTATCAACAACAACATGTGCCGAAAATATAGCACATGACTTTGACAACTACATTTTCGAAGAAACAGCAATAGAGGATAGATACATTAAAGTCCAAGAAAGACAAGGGGTGACTGTGTCACCAACTGAACAAGAATCATCAGTCCAATTACCGAATTAAACTTGCACAATTTTATGGAGACTATTTACAATGGCTTGGATTATAAGAAAGTACTAGTTCTTATAGACCAAACTCTCCTCTGCACTCCTATACCCCATTGTGTACCCGGCACGATCTGACTGTGAGAACCAGAGCAATTTTTATAATACAAGGTCAAATATTTTTTTTATGAAATATGTGTTTTCCCTTGTGCTCATTTTTGAAGTATTTTCTTATCAGATCGCTTTTATGAAATGCAGATTTCAGATGGAAAAGTATTTTGGTTTTTAATTGAATTTACCTTTACTATAAAGGTATAAAATAGTTTTTTTTTTGAATTGCTTGGGCATAGTGTATATGTTGATATTCACAACTGCATCTAATAAGGAAAATATTTCAACTAATTACGGTAAAAATTATCGATATATAAAAAGCGCCGTTACAGATAGAAGTACAAAATCAAAACCCATTAAAAATGAAAAGGGAAAGTCCTAGAAAAACGATACGTCAAGGGTACACGTCTATTGTTTGTGCTGTGTTCTTATCATCCTTCGTATGTGCGCGGGTGTACGTGTTCGTTTCTTGATTGTGATGTTACCTTTTTACCTGAATTTTTTTGTTGTTTATTTGCGAGTAAGATTATTTGAAGTAATTTCTTCATAATTGTTATTTATTAAAATTTCAACTATGGGTAAGTACACCTACAGAGATATTTTCTTTCAACAATATGATTTACACGAAATTGAATTGCATATACTAGGAAATGCAATTTTTAAAATAAACAGTAGAGAAGAAATTGAACTACACAAATAAAAAATTATGAATTCAGGAAAAAGATTAATATCACGCTATATATAATGCTCTTATAACAAGAAAATGATGTACGAAAGTAACCATTAATGGTTGTCACAGGAACTTGTTTTCGATATTATATCTACCAATACCAAATGTGGAAAACAGAGTCGACGAGCAAAACGAATTGATGAATGTAGTGACAGAACTCGAAGACGCAAACTTCAGAATATCAATGAAGAAATATCTCCAATAATCACCAAGGGCTCATTTTTGCACCAAATTCAACCAACACAAAGTAAGAAATCGAAAATTTGCGATAACTGAAGCAGTAATAGAAGCAAGCCCAAGGCGCTCAAAAAGAACTTTCAAAAATATTTCTGCACCGAATGACGACAAGAAATTTACTTCCACAGAGGTGTGAGCATTATTTTTGGATTTCAAATTATCTAAAAACCAGTATAAGGAATTGCGAAACCGGGCCAATAAAAAGAATTCTAGAATTTTCCCAGAGTATAGGGATTTAGTCTCTGTCAAAAACGAATGTTTACTGCCACTGCTATTACTGTCACTTTCCCTTCAGCAGAAATTAAATTGCAAGATCTTGAACGCACTGCCAAATGGTTGGTAAATACGCTTGATGCTAATCGCTTGAAAAAAAAATTGGAAATGAGAGCATTACTTTAATTTCTAAATGGGGATGTAATGGGTCCTCTGGTCGAAGACAATAAAAGCAATGTAATGCCGGGTATACATCAGATGCTGGCTTATATATGGTATCTTTCGTTCCATTGTGCTTAACAAAGAGTTATACCGGGTTAGAGCCATCAACCAGCAGAGCAATAAATATTGATGTATGGAAAAATTAAATACCTTCATCAACAAACTATTGCAGACCAATAAAATTTACATTCAAAAAAGAAACAAAAGATGTCATAATTGAAGAAATCCAAAAAATAAAAGATCATGCTGATGCCTTTCAACCTGCTGTATTTACAGTTGATGATCTGGAAATCGAAGTAATATCACAACGATTGATGAAAAAGTTGCACAAGCTTTAGCCGATACAAAAGTATCGTCAAGCTGCGTTCTATGCCAAAAGACATCAAGTCAATTAAGGCATCTCATTCCAGAAGATGATAGTTTTAAGGAAGCACACGTATTTGGACTTTCCACTATTCATGTGAAAATACGTTTTATGGGGAATATTCTTAAATAAGGTTATGATTTGGATTTTGGCCCGTTAGGCGAAACAGTGAGAAAAAGGAAAATGAGGGAAAAAAAGGAAAGCAAAGACAAAATAACAAATTCAACTACTTCTAAAAGATGAAAAACAAGACTATTTCGAAAAAAGTAACTAAAATTGTCAAAGTAATAATAGTGCTTCAAAACATCGTTATATCTTATCGTTTTAAAATTTATTGTACATACATTAGACAATTTTAAATTTACGAATTTGTCATAAAAGTTTACATATATGTCCATTATGAACTTAAGTAGAAACCTACTACTTCTTCATTAAAACCTTTATACCTAAAGTAAACTTAATCAATGTTTGTATTATTTATGGTACTTAACTAACTAAATTTTAACTCAAACTTGTTCGACAAACGAGCCTTTGACCATTCGTATTAAAAATTGCACAGTGACCATATGTTAAAACTCTCGGACAAAATTTTAATTTGTTAATAAGTATAAGTTGTAAATTTGATTTAAAATATCAGGCTGTATGTAAAACAAACGTTTATAACAAGTTTTAATATGTCACTTTTGTACCAAAAATAGCAATATTAAAATTCGTTTAAAGTCCATCATTAATATTTTTCTAACTATCCTATTTCAAAGGTTTATACCTTAATTTAAAGCATATTGTCTCACCTAGTAAACAAAAAAATCGCGTATCAACAGCTCTAAATATAAAAATTAAACAGGCATTTAGACTGCCTTCAACTCTAATCAGCCAATGGCGTTAATCAGCGCAGGTTAAAACGGGTAGGAAGAGATTCCACTCAGAATAAAGAAAAAGATAATTACCACTAACCTGTGAAGGACCATTACATGGCGATTCTGCCAAATCTCACCAAAGGAACCCCGACAGAAGTAATAAATGCCCAACCGAAAAGACTTGCAATTGAAGAGTACAATAGAAGGCAGCAGAAAAAATTAGAGGATAGACTTACCGCTATTCCAAAAATAACCAGACCACATCATAGAAGAGGAGGTAAACTGGTAAGGCTACGGAGGAAGTTAGCTGCCCTAAGGCAGACTGTCAATGCAGGTCCACCCCCGTCTTGGAAGATTGCATCGGAGATTTGGCGGCAAATCGGGATGCTTGAAAACCAACTAGAAAATAACCACAGCCACAAACATAATTAATTCCGCTTTTATTTGTTTCCTTTTTGCATATATATATAAAAAAAGTAGTTTAAAATGTTTAGATGTTTTATATTTTAACATACACAAAACTCGTGGTAGACAACAAACCCTAAGAACAAGCCACGAAAAACTCTAGGATCGTCGTGATTACTATGTATGGAGTATACCCGTATGGAGATATTCAGGTTGAAGTCCTCTTAGCTAACCATTTCATTTATGGCTGGCAAATTCAACGATCACCAAGAGTATACATTGTCAATAGTTTCATACATCTAAAGATGGAAATAAATTTAGTTTTATACCTTGTTTTTTTCTTTAAAACTTAACTTACTTGTGCAATGCATTTTGTCTTGGCACATCATTGTGAAATAAGTCACCACCCAACAAAATGAAATCAACATATCCCGTACAACTACTTCCAACTTTTCCTAGAAAGCGAGGAAACTTTAAGGTATAAAGTATCGCCGCAAAGAATTTTTCAAAAGAACATGGACATAATAAAAAAGAGAGCTTTACCTCTTACAGTATTCTTTTCTCCGTATCCCAAATGATCATCAGTGGTCATCATAATATGGAAGGATGTCATTAGTATTCAAAATTCAGTTTATTTAATTTTATATTAAATTGCATATTTTATTTTATTTTTTCTTTAATTTAGAAGCTTTTCTATACAAAAGGTTGACAAATTTATTGTCTTACTCTTGCACACAGTATTCTAGCCTGTAAAAACCAGCGTTGTCGCTCATACTTCTTTTCTTAATTGCTATATATATTTTTGATGCTCCCAAAATCCCTAAATCTCGTGAAACATTTTAAACAATACTTATGCCCAATAAATCTGTGGCTATTTAAATGTCATTTAACTTTAAATGCCATTTAAATACCAAATTTCGTTTTTCACCGCAAACTTAAATAAAACTTAAATAACACTTAAATGCCCCTCAATGGCCATTTAAATGTTATTTAAATCGAGCACGGAAAACATATCACTTTGACTTTTTTTCTTTTAGCAAAAAGAGAACATTGTGTTGTTGAGAAAAATTTGCTAAAAATTTTCAAAAAGTTGCGTAAATAAAGTTAATTATCACTAGAATAAGTTCGATAATCAATAAAACATTATTTATTGTACAAATGGACTCTTAACACAATTGAAAAACTTAAAATAATTTCACGCACAACACTTGGAATACTTTGAATCAAAAGCAAAACACATGTTTTCTGAGCAATGGCGACTTTTGTTCACATATTTTATGATGCTACCACACTTTTTGCATAAGTTAATTGAAGTATTTAAGTCTGACTGTAAAACTGAAAGCGTATTTAAATACACTTTAAATATTCATCAAAATTAACTAAATCGACATTCAAATAGCCACTGATTTGTTGGGCATTAGAGCAAAATTTAACTAAGTTTTGTTAATTGGTTTATTATATAAATATTTTTGCAACTTCATTGAACTTGTACATACACAAACATACTGAAAAAGTACATATATGATCCACTAAAATAAATCGTAACAATTTGGTATGAAAAGTCCAAAAATGGTAACACTGTTACGCTAAAATAGTTTTAATTGTGTTATTGAAAATGTTTTTGTGTGCATTAGTTTCAGTCATTCATTTCTTGTAGAGTAAACTAATATGAAACACTTTATTAAGGTATAATAAAAAAAAAAAACACAAAAACAAAGTATACATATTGGAAATGTCATCAACATATAAATGTTACGTAGGCACAGGAATGTTATAATAAGTATTTGTTTACCACGTAAGCAAAGTGTACAACTCATAGATAGCGTTGCCACTTGAAAATATTGAATTGATAAAAATTTGTGAATTATTTAGAATAAGAAATCGATTGTAAGAAATGATTGTAAATGGAACAATTAAAACTTTATATATATATATATATATATATATATATATATATATGATTTAGAAAGGCTAGAGCAAAACCTAAAGAAGAGCAAAAATAGATATCACTCCTTAGAGTATCGCAGTGAAAAAATCGCGTACTTAAAGAATTTGGTAAAGAAGATTTTTGAAATTCTAGAATTTTTGGAAGAAGAGAATTGCAAAGAGTTGGCAATAAAATAAAAAGAAATAAACGATAGAATATTGGTACTATTACAGAATTCAAGTATAAATCGACAAAATCTGACGTGAGTCCGAGGGTAGATATAAATCCTCAAAATATGGCGCAATTTGATATATCAGTGGTGGGTAAAAACCTGCAAATTCTTAAGGGCTCGTATGAGTCATTACAAGATTTTTTGCTCCAAACAGAGTTGCTGCATGACATGTTGCGTGAAGCGGACAGAGAATTATTTGTGAAATATGTTTACAATTTTAAGCTTACAGCAAGCGTTAGAAGTATTTTAGGTCGTGCTAATAGACCAGTTACCTTTGCCGATTTGAGAGACTCGTTAATTGCATCGTATCCGAATATTCGAACTCTACAATAAGTGTTGACAGAGCTTGGTACGGCACGTCAGGGAAATGCGGACATATCATTCTTCAGGGAGAAAATTATGCTGCTCACTGAACAAGTGAGCAACTTCGAAATAAAAACGCTCGAGAATCCGACACAGCAAACAAAAGACGCAGTGTTTAAGATGAGTGACAATATGGCTCTGAATGTATTTATGAAGGGTGTAGATGGAGAGTATCAAAACGTATTAGTTGCGAGTCGTCCGAAAACGTTAAGTGAGTCGATAGAGAAATGCAGCACACTTAAGAGGAGTAGACAAACTCCTAGTAATGTATTTAGTATTAGGAGATCGCATATGGGAAATTTCCAGAATTACTCAGGCAACAGGTATGGCAACTCAACTAGATACCAGCACCGTAACAATCCATTTAGTCGAGATTCCAACTAGTGTCGTGATATTCACCATAATGGTAGCGACAGGAACAAACAGGGTAACTACGGCACATATAATGACAGTCTAGGCACCAATCGATACTGCAGTAACGACACTAGCGGTGGCGGTCATAGTACGAACCGCATTAACAATTATAAAAACAATTATAATAGATCAAATAGCATGAATTACAACCATACCAATAACAGATACGCACAGAGGCATAGTAATAATTTGCATACCAATAGAAAAGGAACACCGAACGGCAATAGAAGTTTTAGATCGAGAAACTAGATAGGCGGGATGACGATACGTGTCATCCAAAGCCAAAAGTTATCAGATTAACAATTAACAGAACACTTAAAATAAATTGCGTGAGTAGGATGGGGAATTTAAGCTTCTTGATAGATACAAGTGCAGACAGTTCTGTTTGTATAAGAGGTGAAATAAAAGATATAGATATGAGAAACATCTCAAAAATAAGTGGAATAACCCCAGAAACTATAGAGAGTATAGGTACAGCTTATTTAGGACTTAATTTTGGTGATCAACACATTAATCATGGATTTAGTATAGTTGCAGGTGATGTTCCCATACCAACAGATGGAATAATAGGAAGGAACATGTTAGAGAGGTGTAAATGTAAAATAGATTTTGAAACTTTTACAATAACGTTCAACATAGCAGATCAGGAACTTATTCTTCCGATAGACACAAACTGCATATACAACACTGACATTTGTATACCCGCAAGATCAGAATCCAATAGCAAAAACGGGTGCAAAAGATTTTAGAGGCTTTAAACTGTTAAAGTATGGATCCGATGGCCAGAAGATCGTTGATAGATATAATTATCGAGTATAATGAGATCTTTCTTTTAAGTGCTGAAAAACTCACAGTGAACATACAACGGACAGTGCTCCGGTGTACACAAGACCATATCGCCTATCGGAAACGCAAGTAAAAGAAATAGATGAGCAGGTGGAGAAACTCCTGGATGAAGGCATTATTGATCAATCTGTAAGCCCATACAACTCACCGTTATTGGTTGTGCCGAAGAAATCGGCGGACGACAAACACAAATGGCACTTAGTAGTAGATTTTAGAAGACTTAATGAAAAGATTGTTAATGATAAGTTCCCTTTAACAAGAATAGAAGATGTGTTGAATAAGTTGGGAAGAGCCAAATATTCTTCCACGTTGGATATGACGAGCTCGTTCCACCAAATTGAGTTGGATAAAGATTCTAGGCCACTGACGGTATTTTCGACTAGAAATGGTCATTTTCACTTTAATTGTTTACCGTTTGGTCTGAAAATATCGTCGAATAGTTTTCAGCGAATGCTGACAATAGCATTAAGTGAACTAAGCTCTGAAGTATTTCAGTATGTGGATGACATTATTGTATTCGGCTGCAGCGTGAAGCATCATCATGACAATATGTATTTGAGAGATTGAGGCAATATAATTTGAAACTAAATACTAGCAAATTCTGTTTCTTGAAAACTGAAGTAGTTTATTTAGGGCACTTGATAACAGATAAAGGAATACGTACAGACCCCAAATAAGTACAGCGTCATAAAGAATTATCCTTACCAAGAAACACTGATGAGATAAGAAGGTTTATAGCGTTCTGCAACTATTACAGAGGTTTTTTCTAAGATTTTGCACTTATAGTGAGAAATTTAAATAACTTCTAAAGAAAAACAGCCAATTCGTGTTGAGTGATGATTGCCAAAAATCATTTGAGACTCTTAAATCAAAATTAATAAATCCTTCCATCCTGATTCATCCAATTTCGCTTTAGGAGCAGTGCTGTCACAAGGGGAGATAGGCTCAGACCTACCTATGTCATACGCGGGCAAAACTCTGTCGAAACATGACTTGAACAAATCGGTTATTGAAAAGGAGCTGTTAGCCATACACTGGGCTATTAATTTCTTTCGTCCCTATCTATACGGTAGATAATTTTACGTAATTACGGACCATAGACCATTGATTTCTTTACTTTCCCGTAATAATCCGTCATCTAAAATGACACGCATAAGAGTCGATCTTTGCGACTATGATTTCGAGATAGCATATAAAAAAGAAGCAAGATGAATACTAACCATTACGCGGAATATGACAAGAAGTTCGAATTTTCGAAATAATGATATTTCTGTTAAAAAGCCTCATCAACTTTTTACATGGGAGTGCACATCGATTTCAGACTTCAGAAAAGTAAGAAAATTACGACTTGAACCAGGGTAACAGTCTCGGAAACGGCATATCATAGGTACTGCTTTAGAGGTAGTAGTTAGGTGTAGTGATAATCTGACGGACACACAGCAGTCGTTAGAGAAGCTTTTACCAAGGATGAAATCTCTCAATATAGAAGAACTAGCTCTGAGTAATAAAGACGAAATATTTAAAGTTATAACCAACAAACAATTTGCAGATGTTTTTAATAAGGTAAAACGGAGAAATGGTGAAAGTTTTAAAATCTTATTGTACATGGAACCCACGCGTATCACAGATGTAGACAGACAGAATAGTTTGATTAATGAGTATCACAATTCACCACTAGGAGGACACTTAAGCTTAAGGAAAACGACGTTAAGATTGAAGCAGAAAAACATGGGGAAAATGATAAAAAAACACGTGTTGAGTTCCAAAGAGTGCAAAATCAATAATCAAACTGTTCATACGAAAGAAAAGCTTGTTGTAACTGATACACCAGGGAATAGTTTTGATGAGATTTCGATAGACACAGTAGGCCCACTTAGGTACTCGAATCAGTTCAGATACATATTTACCATACAGGACGATCTGACAAAGTGTATTATATCATGCCCAATAGAATCAAAAGATGCGAAAACTGTTACGAGAGCGATAGTTGCGCAGGTATACCTAGTATATGGGAGTTTTAAGGTACTCAAATCGGATAAGAGAACTGAGTTCTTGAATGAACTGTTATCTGGGGTATGCAGCCTATTAGATATCAAACATGTCTTTAGTACACCTTATCATCATCAAACGCTTGGCTCTATAGAAAGGAACCACAGAGTCTTAAACGAGTTTCTATTAAGTTTCACCAACGAGTGGGACAAATGGATCCCATATTTCTGTTTCGATCATAACACAACACCTTATGTGTACACAGGTTACACACCTTTTGAACTAATATTTGGAAGATTACCAAATCTCCCTAGCGATAATGCTTTGAATAGACCTATGTATAATATAAATAATTATACACAGGAACTAAGAACACGTCTGCAATTCTCTTTGAACAAGGCGAAAGAATATTTGGAAAAATCGAAAATTAAAAGAGTAGACAACTGTCTAAAAATTAACCCGTTAAAGTTAAGAAAAGGAGACTTGATACTAGTACGCAAATATAATAGAAGAAAAACCAGCCTCCATATCATGGTCCTTATAAGGTAGTAGATACTGAAGGAGTAAACTCTATTGTCGAAATAGGGAACAAAGAAAGTACACAATAATAACTTAAAAAGGTTCTAAAAGAAAAGCTAGCTATATATATATATATATATATATATATATATATATATATACATATATATCTTTTTTTAATTTTAATTAATGCCTATACAAAAGTAAAATATATAAAAAACTTTTAAATTTATAAGCTTTTAAATTGTAAAAATTTTTTCTAAGGGGTTGAGGTGTAATGCATTTATAATTTATATTTTCATGTTTAAATATATTTAATTATAAGGTAGGGTACCGTCAGAAGTCGACTAGGATAGTTATTTATAAAAATTACAAAATATAATAACGTTACAAAAATAATTAAATAAATTCCTACGGGAAATTTATTGGAATGTGTAACAAGAAATTCTTCAGGTTCCAATATTGTAAATTAGTATATAAGCAAGACAAAATTGAAATAAAGACACAGATTTAATCTTGCCTATGATCCGGCAGAAATAGAGTTTTCACTAAGAGCTTTCACCAGCCCTAAATATAAAAATTAAACAGGCATTTAAACTGCCTTAAACTCTATTCAGCCAGTGGCGTTAATCAGCGCCGGCTAAACGGGTAGGAAGAGATTCCACTCAGAATAAAGAAAAGGATAATTATCACTAACCTGTGAAGGACCATTACACTGATAATGTCCCAGCTCCCCTATTCCAAAGAGATGCCAATGGAGAGAAAAAATTACCTTGAATAGATTTACTTGTAGTATATTTAAGTATGATTGCCCTCCAGGGAAGTGGGTGTTCATAAGGACCTTTAAGAAGTCAATACTGTTAGTAGTCTATTCCCCATTAGAATACTGGATGTCTGGTTGTTTCGGAGAATGATTCTACGTTGGTGGAGAATTCCGTTAAAATCTTCCATTTTGTATTCTAATTTTATAATTTATTTTTTGAGGTTTTTTTCGGTTTCCTGTCCTTTTTATTACGTTGAATTGCATGAACCACTAAATTTTTGTATCTGTAATACCAACGATCTAACAAAGTGGTTGTTGCTTGTACCACTCGAGAGAAGATTTATTGGACAATTGGAATCTTTGAACGCCCTTCAAAATAGTCTTGTAGCTCCCTTATACGCTTTCGCTAGTGCGTGCCCTGCCTTATCTATATCTGCGGCTTTATCTGTGATTGGAATTGGAACGGATTTTTTCCCTCTCAGTTTGTCTTGCGCCAATTTTTTAGAGGCTTGTGGCCAATGTTTTGTTTACATTTGCGTGATCGAGTTTGTCACCACCCGGATATATACACAGTTATATGCCCTTGAAGCAGTAGTACACCAGAATTTATTGATCCTAGAGTAGAGCCAATGTGTCCTTACAAAGGACTACGATCACCTCTATAACTTCCTTTAATTGGGACATCATCATCTCTCTCCTGTATGAGACCTGTATTATGTGCTCTGGAAACCAGTCGGAAGCCCTAAAACCCTTCTTTATTCTGCAGGTAGACATCAAGTAACCTCTGATTGATTGACCTGTGACTATCACTTGGGTCAACAACAGCCCTCTCAAGCACGTTCCTCGCTTTAAGACTTATTAATGGTCTCCAGCTTGGAGTATTTGCTTGAAGGCTGCAAGCACTGTTGCGATGACTCATCCCCTGAGCCATGGCTCATGTTAGCGATTATTTTTTCTCACTGCTCTGTATAGCTTCGAGCAGCCACTCTTCTGCGAAGGCTTTGAATGCTGGTTGTAGCCGATCGCGCTTTTGTTTATGCAACCAAGTTGATTTGGTGTCAGCCTGTGCTTTTTCATTCTTAGCTTTAATTGCAAGAAGAGAGTCGTTCCTATCCAGATTAGAGCTCATTGCCATCTATAGATGTACCATATTACCTTTCTGGACTTGTAAAGGCTTGATGCGTTCCATTTCTCTTAAGCTTCAATATCTGGAGAACTGAGGCTAAACGATCTTACTACAGAAATAAGTTCAGCTTCAGCTTTACGCAAAATCTAATAAACACCTTCCTTCTGCCTTTAAAAAACCAACAGGCAATGCCGGCGATGGCTTCCATTAGTGACTGCATACGTCGATTTTGGTGTGTAGTCATGATTTTAAATCTTAACAAAAATTAATTTTCTTATGGAATTTTTATTTTAATAGAAATTTATATTTTTAAAAACTCCCCTGAATTTTGCAGGTAAAAAAATTTAAAAAATAAAAAATATATGTATAGAATAACTACTTTTTTCTGGCGAATCTCTTTTCCTTTCATAGAAAACAGGATTCATTAAACAGGAATGGTAAAAAAAATTTCCACGGAATATTTTAACGTAATAGGAGCAAAGGAAAAAATTTCATGAAGGATTTTAGTTTATGATTGGGTTGTGTATTTATAAAATAAGATTATTTATTATATATACATATATCTACATATGTATATATATATTTATATATATATATATATATATATATATATATATATATATATACTATATATGTATATATATATATATATATATATATATATATATGTATATATATTGTTACGTTTTTAGACCTTTTCGTAAAAACGGTTTTATTACTTATCCTTCAAGGATTCGTTTATTGCATCAAATTAAAACACGGACAAATTAATTTTAGAAATATAATGCGGCAACTCTTTATTTATTACTTTATTTACACGAGTATTTGTGCTACTCAACCCTCAGCGATGTTAACACGTCTATATTTGAAATCACACTGACTCCCACTGAGCTCTGGCAGCGCCTTTATATAGTAAAAATGACATCGTCTGGTAACCTCGCGAAAGTTCTGGGGATAGTGGTTGTATTTTACTTGACATGTGTGTGTTTGTATACATGACAATGCTGACTTGTTTGGCTGTGTATACTTGTGAATCTGTTTAGGTTTATTAGCAGCGAATACTTGCATACAAGATCATTAAGAATAACATCTCTTAGCATTTATGTTGCTATGTTTGTTGTTGTTGTGGTTTACTCTTATTGGCACAGCCTTGAATGATCTTGTATATTCTGGAGTATTCCATTTCCATTTGAATATTATCTATATAGTTTTGACCAGGGTTGTAACATTTTGACAACTATAGATTAATTGGCAGTGCTGCCAAGTACATATAGCCACATTGTCGTTTTATTTCAATATATTTCTAATCTTTGTAACACTGCCGCCCACTTAAGCCTGTTCGTCCCGAATAGGCATACAATCACCTCTCCCATAGTGCGTCAATCGTTCGAGATGTACTATCTTCATTTTCGAAATTGGGCTATTGTGCTTCTGTATCCGGTATACAGCGTCATTCACTCTCTTTATCACTTTATGCGGGCCATCCCAGTGAGTCTGTAATTTTGGGGACAATCCTTTCTTCCGTTGTAGATTATACAGTAAAACCAATTGTCCTTCCATAACTCCCTCCAAGTTTGCTGCGCGGTCATACCTAGCCTTCATCTTGTCACTGACCATCTTGATTCTATTGCGCACGAACTCATGCAGTTCGTTTAAGTCCTCCTTCTCCTGGGACGTAATAGCTCCTTCCTCTACAGTTGGCTTAACACCAAATTCCAAATCACCAGGTAGTTTTAATTCCGTCCCGAAGACAATTTTGGCTGGCGTTCTCAATGTTGGGTCGTGTACAGCTGACCTATATGCCATCAAAAATTTGGGGATGTGCTCGTCCCAATCCCTCTGACGGGTGCTTACTACTTTTCGTAGGTACTCTTCTAAGGTGCGATTGAACCTTTCTACCATGCCATCAGACTGTGGATGCAGCAGCGTCGTTCTGGTTTTCTTTATCGCATATAACTCGCATATTTCTCTGATAATGGCAGACTCGAAATTCCTTCCTTGGTAGGAATGTAATTCTATTGGGACACCATAGCGACATACCCAGTTGTTGACGAATGCATTTACAATTGTCTTTGCTTCCTGGTTAGGTATAGCATATACCTCTGGCCATTTACTGAAATAGTCCATTACCACAAGTACATAACGATTTCCGGCTTCGGTGACGGGAAAGGGACCTGCTACATCCATTGCGACCCGCTCAAATGGTGCTCCTGAGTTGTATTGTTGCAGCTGTCCCCGGCTTCTTCTTACTGGGCCTTTGGCTGCTATGCACTGTGGGCAGTTTGCTATCCAGTCATCTACGGCTTGTTGACATCCAACCCAATAAAAACGCTGCTTCAGTTTCTCAAGTGTTTTTGTTACTCCAAGATGACCGCCACTGGGTCCATTATGAAACTCCTGTAAAACTTTACTTATCTTGGAGTATAGCACAACTATTACATTTGAAGTTGTTTTGCCATCTACACTTTCCCATACGCGGTATAAACACCCTTTTATTACCTTAAGGCTGTTCCACTGAGCCCAATAAGATTTGGCGAGTGGGCTTTCTGCCGAAATTTCATTCCGGGATGGTCGTCTGTCCTCTTCTTTGTCCGCTATAATTTTCCTTAGTATATCGTCGTCCCTCTGTTCCGCTGACCAGTCTTCATCAGGGCCGATGTGCATTAGCCGAACATCCAAAACGCCTTCCTTTTGCTCGGTTCTAGAACAATGTTTACACTCTAAACAGCGCGGACTTCTCGAAAGAGCATTCGCATTGTTATGCTTTGTGCCCCTTCTATGCTCAATACTGAAGTCGTAGCTCTGCAGGCGCTCAATCCACCTTGCCAGTTGCCTTTCAGGATTTTTAAACTGCAATAGCCATCTCAGTGCAGAATGATCGGTCCTTAATGTAAAGTGTTGACCATACAGGTACTTATGGTAATGTTTAATGTATTCCAATACCGCCAGAAGCTCACGTCGTGTCACACAGTAGTTCCTCTCAGGTTTTGAGAGTACACGGCTATAGTAACCTATGATCTTCTCAGTGCCATTTACTACTTGGGATAGCACACCCCCTATGCCATAGCCGCTCGCATCAGTATCCAGCACAAATTTTTCTCCAGCTATGGGATACGCTAGCACTGGTGACGTACATAATAATTCTTTGAGTTTCTGGAAGGATTTTTCCTGTGGCTCGCCCCAATGGTATGGTCTTGACTTTTTTGTCAGCTCATGCAAGCTTGAAGCTACACTGGCAAAATTCGGCACAAAACGTCTGTAGTATGTGCAACGGCCCAAAAAGCTGCGCAATTCATGAAGATTTTTAGGTTGATGCCAGTCCCTTACTGCTTTTATTTTATCTTCATCTGTTGAGATTCCGTCTGCTGTAACACGATGCCCCAAATACTTTACTTCTTTCTGGAACAATGCACATTTCTTCAAGCTGAGTTTCAATCCAGCTGATGATATTGGTTCAAGAACTTCTACCATGTTTTTGAGGTGTTCATCAAAAGTTTTCCCCATCACGATTATGTCATCGAGATATACCAAGCACGTCTTCCAGTGAAGTCCTATCAGTACCTTCTCCATTAGGCGTTCGAATGTGGCCGGAGTATTGAAGAGACCAAATGGCATGACTTTGAACTGACATAATCCGTTGCCCACTTTTAAGGCAGTTTTCTCCTTGTCTTTCTCTGCGATCTCCATTTGCCAATATCCGCTTCGCAAGTCCAGTGTAGAGAACCATTTGGTACCAGCTAGCATGTCCAAAGTGTCATCGATCCTGGGGAGCGGATAACTGTCCTTCTTGGTTATGTCATTGAGCTTCCTGTAGTCTACGCAGAATCTAGTACTGCCATATTTCTTTTTAACTAAGACTAAAGGCGAACTCCAAAGACCAGAAGATGGCTCAATTACGCCATCACGCTCTATTTCACTTACAAGCTCTTTTACTTTATCCCGCTTTGCTAGGGGTACGCTTCTGGGTGGCTGTTTAATCGGCCTAGCTTCGCCTGTGTTAATTTCATGTTTAACCAATGCAGTTCTACCCTGGCTTTGGCTTCCCATGGCGAAGATACTGGCATGCCTTTTTAGTAACTGGCTTTATTTTTATCTGTCGCTGATAGACCTGCTACCCATTTCTTTACGTATTCCTCAAATTGTTCACGTTCTTTTGCGGACAAATTAGTAGGCTTTATCATCTTCTCGCAGTTTATTATTGCCTCTGCTGGAGTATACTGGCCAACATCGGAATTTTTTTTGATGACTTTTTCATGGTCTGACAAGTTAAGCACTCTTATAGGGACTATTCGTCCTTTACTAGTTTTCACTAGAGCTTTCGCTGTTATAAGCTCTCTCTTTAGATCTGCCAGTTCTACAACCCACAACCGATTGTCCTCACAATCTCCCTTCATCCGTGCCCATATGCGGCGGTAACGTCTGACTCTCAATAGCAAATACTCTTGTTACTTGCGGTTTGTTGTCATATCCAACATCAAGGGGTATTTCCACATTACGCCAAATCATCAGCTGTTGTCCCATATGTAGATTAATGCCATGATTAATCATAAAATTGGCACCAATAATAACCTCGTCGACAATATTGGCAACAATAAACACATGTCTCACATTGATGTTGGCTATGGTCACCTTCACCTCAATATTACCATAGACAGTGGCAGGCTCTCCAGTAGCTGTACGTAGCCGTATATTGCTTAACCTGTCGCATTTCCCCTTTACTATATCGGGCCTTATTATTGACTGTGATGCCCCTGTGTCTATGGTAAGTACGTGCTTTTCCCCGTTGATGTGTCCAGACGCAGTGAGGTTGCTATTTTTCTGCTGCATCACTGATATGGAGATTGTGGGGCCCTCGTTTGTGAGAGCTAGCTCTTGCCCCTTAGTGCTAGCTCGTTTTAGTTTAACGGGGACTCTTGTGATGTTGTTTGGTTCAACCGTTTGCTGCGGCGAAACAGATCTACCTCTCTTCCTTTGTGCTTTGCAGCTGCGCTGAAAATGACCAATCTTTCCGCAGTTAAAGCACTTAGGCTTTTCTTTGATAGCCTTCCCTGCCAGCAGTTGTCGCATTGCCTCCTTAACGCTAGCCACCAGGTTGTTATCCTCCTCAGACAAAAACTTCCACATTCCGCACTTTACATATCTGTGGCTTCAAAACCATCCTGGCAGTCTCTTGAGCCAGCGCAAATGACACAGTTTCAGCGAAAGTGGATTTCTGCGTAGCGCACACCGCCAGTTTAAAATCAGAGTCGCGAATGCCGTTAACGAAAGCCTCAGTTTTAAAATGGTCCACGAACGGGTGACTCTCGCCTGGATATGTGAGCTGCACTAAACACTCGATTTCCATTGCGAAATCTTGTAGAGATTCGTTAGGCTTCTGAACTCTACATCGCAATTCCATTCTGTATAAATCGCGCTTGTGCTCACCGCCATACTTGCGCTGCAATGCTGCCATTATTTCATTGTGGTTGTTTCTGCTGCTTACTGGCACAGTCTCAAGTACCTCTGCGGCTGTACCCTTTAAGGACAAGATCAACTCTATGGCCTTTTCTTCAGCATCCCATCCATTTCTACTAGCAATCGTCTAGAACTGGAATTTGAAGATGCCTAGTGGTACGCTGCCGTCAAAGCATGGCGCTTTTATCCGCGCGGAAACTTCCACAACTGCTCATACTGGGCCGCCTCTACACTCCAGATTATGCATTTTGTCCTCTAGAGCATGCAATTTCTCTTCGAACTCCTTTGCATGCTGTTCCAGGCCACCGCGTTCTAGATGTTGGACTCTATCCGCCAGCTCTGAGAATTTATTCTCAATAGAATCCACCCTCCTATTAATGGCTTCAGAAACCTCTACCAGGGTCTCGTTCATGGCTTTATTTGACTCCTGTATTTCGGCTACAAACTTTTCCTGTATCTGCTGAGAGTTCAGTTTTATTTCAGTTATTTCGGCTACAAGCTTGTCACTGTTGATCCTTGATGCCTCCTGCATCTGCTGAGAGTTTTGTTTTATTTCAGTTATTTCGGCAACAAGCTTGTCAATGCATCTGCTGAGTTTCGGCTAAAAGCTTTTCACTGTTGACCCTTGATGCTTCCTGTATCTGCTGAGAGTTCTGTTTCATTTCGATCATCATAGCAGCGAACATTGAATTTATGTCCATGCTGCTGGTCGTGGCAGGAGGGCATACTTGCACATCGTCTTTGTCTCCAAACTCGTATGTCCCGACGTCCATGCCGCGATTCTTAAACTCATCTATCAGCCTCTTCTGCAGTTCAGCCTTATTACCTGCAGTTGGCAATTCCAGCTTGCTGAGCTCCTTTTTCAGCTCTTCAACTTTTAGCTCATCAAATTTCATGATTATTTATTTAAAAATTTTTTTATTTTTAAATGTCCTTTTTCTCTTTTTCTTTAAATTGCAATGTCCTTTTAATTATTTTTGCAATCCAGCTTCTGACACCAATTGTTACGTGTTTAGACCTTTTCCTAAAAACGGTTTTATTACTTATCCTTCAAGGATTCGTTTATTGCATCAAATTAAAACACGGACAAATTAATTTTAGAAATATAATGCGGCAACTCTTTATGTATTACTTTATTTACACGAGTATTTGTGCTACTCAATTCTCAGCGATGTTAACACGTCTATATTTGAAATCACACTGACTCCCGCTGAGCTCTGGCAGCGCCTTTATATAGTAAAAATGACGTCGTCTGGTAACCTTGCGAAAGTTCTGGGGATAGTGGTTGTATTTTACTTGACATGTGTGTGTTTGTATACATGACAATGCTGACTTGTTTGGTTTGCTTATGGTAACTATGTGTGGTTGAATGTATGAGTGTTCTGTGTGTTTTGCCTATGGTAACTATGAGTGGTTGTATGGATGAGTGTGTGGTTTTGTTTCTTCTACGTGTATATGGCTGTGTATACTTGTGAATCTGTTTAGCTTTATTAGCAGCGAATACTTGCATACAAGATCATTAAGAATAACATCTCTTAGCATTTATGTGACTAGGTTTGTTGTTATTGTGGTTTACTCTTATTGGCACAGCCTTGAATGATCTTGTATATTCTGGAGTATTCCATTTCCGTTAATTTGAATATTATCTATATAGTGTTGACCGGGGTTGTAACATTTTGACAAGTATAGATTATTTGGCAGTGCCAAGTACATATAGCCATATTGTCGTTTTATTTAAATCTATTTCTAATCTTTGTAACAATATATATATATACATATATATATATATATATATATATATATATATATATTTATATATATGTAAATATATATATATATATATATATATATATATATATCTTTACTGCTACTTTTTCAGTGTCGACATAAGAGAAGGCTATACAAAAGCTGCAAAACGATGGTCTGATGAAACTGTATTTGGAGAAAGAGCGTACTTCTTATTTGATAAAGAGCCGGGGACGCTTTCAATTCAAAATGCAAGGCTTACCGATTCCGGAACGTACCGATGTAGAGTTGATTTTCTAAAAGCTCAAACTCGCAACAGTAAAATTGTACTATTAATTATAGGTAAGAGTAACAAAATTATTTCTAATATAATATTATATACATATGTAAACACTAGACCTGTTTAAAAAGTAAGTTCAGTATTTAAAGAGCCGTACAGGTTACGTATATTCTTTTAGCTTTGTCTTGATTCAGTCGTTCACAGCTTGAGCTACATATGTATATAGCATATATAACTTGCCTGTGAGAACTGTGTTGTATGTTCGGCAGCTTTCTGCTGTCGAAAAAATTGTAATTTAAATTTGCCTTAACACTGCAGATATCGAGACTATTTTTTACACGCTTGTAAAGAGTACTCCACAAGGGACCAGGGCTAGTCCAAAAGTAATACATATATATGGGAAAAACATGCTCGATCTTACATTACAATATCATAGGAGAGGATCTTGTAATACAAAAAATCATTACGTCACAGTAATCCAAAAACTAGTCCAAGTAACTTCTCCGCACATTATTAACAGAGGGTTAGTCTTGAAATTACTTCATGTCACTACTCCATGGATTAACACAGAAAACTAGTTTGGAAACCATTTTATACCAATACCTCGTGGAATATAAAAAAGACTAGCGTTTAAATTACTTTGATTTTAATACTCCATAGTTGTCTATTTTTTAAATTATGTGTTCCGAGTATGCCAAATATAAAGGAAGATACGGACAATATCAGCGCAAGCTACAAAGTAGCATTAAAATATTAAGTTTTTTAGTATGAAGGTTTTACTTCACTGTTCTTACAATATAATAATATTTTAATAAAATAATAATAAACATTTAATATACATAGTTTATTTCCCCAACCCCTTAATAAAGTCAACAAATAATTGACGAAACGTCGGGAAAAAATTAAATAAAACTTGTTTTTGTTGTCATTATAACAACCTAGGCCTTATTAGCTTATAACAAAAATTATACAAAATGCAAATACTTATAAACACAAATAATGCCAAATATCTTTTTTTATGCAACATGGTCCATGTTTGAATTACATCTTTCTTTCAGAACGGAAAGAATGGCATCAAGTGCACTTGTATTGTTATTGTTTTTTAAATGTTGTGGTAGGTGTGAGATTTTTGGTCTGTCCGTATGTGGGGATGGGAGTTTCTGTATGTCCAGATGTGCTGTTGGCTGTATATGTCCATCCATATGAAAGTGTAGGAATATCCGCCTGCGCATATGTGGTCTTGGGAATACATGTCTGTCCAACTACGGAATGTCATTAGCATAGCGGCATCTTTGTTAGGTATATTGATATAATTCAATTTATTATGATCAGTTAATTGAACATGTGGAATTCTTCATGATATTAGTGAAATTGTAAGTTTTGCTTTTTCAGTAGAGGCATTCGAGCGCACAAGATTTTTATTGTTCCAATCCGCAAGAGTAACTCATAGTTACCATTTATTAAAACTTTATTGTATTGCTTTCAGCGAAGAATAAGAAAGCTCCATTGATACGTATAAATAGAAATGTTCATTTTTAAAGTTCATAATATCAAGCTTATTCCATCCAGCATTTTGAAACGCTTTTGGTAGGTGGTAAAGACACCAAATTTTAATACCATAAGTTGGTTGTAGAATTCGGTGTTTTTCGTCTACAACAAACCCTTCCGCATATGTATATATGTATGTAGCTTTCACTCGGTAACACATAAATTTTGGTTTTGTATTGATATTCTTATTTCATCGTTGCTCAATGTACAAACTGCCAAGAGTTTGGCCACACAAAATCCTCCTGTAAGTCTGCGTAAATTCCTTCATTGCTCAAAATACCGCGGATTGTTCTGCCCCCAAATTTGATCCTAAGCATCCAAGTGGAAAGACGTGCAGTGGAAAAGCTGTTTTAGTACGCGAGAGCATAAAACATTATATAATGCCTGAGTTTGACGAACACTACTTTCAGGCAACGTCAATATAAATAAAACATTTCCACACTACCGTATCGTTAATATATAGTTCGCCGAGACATTGTATTGACACTGACCAGTACGCTACTTTTTTTTCTATGCTAAGCCATAAATTGCATGCAGGAGGTGATTATAATGCTAATCATATCTACTGGGAGTCCATACTTACTACCCCAAATGTATCGCACAAAATAGCTTCGACATTGCATAAGGCGGAGAGTCCACGTAGTGACCCACAGATTTCAAAAAGAAGGCAGATCTTATCGACTTTGTTGTCACAAAAAATATAAATCGCGACCAAATGTTAGTCAGTTTTCCCTATGGCTTATCTTCTGACCATTCGCCGACTGTTATAACGTATTACAATAGTTTAATCGCTAACGTAATAAACCCTGACTATTACCCAAATAAACATACAAACTGGCTAAAATATAAAATGTACATCAGCTCACATCTTTCTCAGGATATCTCTTTAAGAAATGCTTACGACGTCCAAACAGCTGTAACACAATTTACAAACGTCCTTACCTCCGCAACCATAAATGCAACTGCAAACATAGGTAACAATGTAAAAAAACAGTACAAGTCTTCGGCTAATATTGCAATCGAAATAATCGATCTCCCGCATCAAAACTCGGCCAGAAATTGCTGAAAGATTGTTAAAAATGCAAAAGGAGCCTGTGTTGTGTGAATATTTAAGTAACTTGGATCGAACAAATAGAACTGACTACAACCTTTGGAAAGCTGTCAAACACATGAATCGACAGATCCTATCGGAACCTCCGTTCCGAGTTGAAGACCGTGCTTAGACCAAAAGCCAAGTGAAAAGATGAATGCCTTTGCGTCTCATCTGGAAAAAGTTTTCTCACCCCCTCACATTCAAAGTAATGTTTTCCTGAGTCATGTTATTAAAGACCTTGACATCAAAAAAAAACCCCTTGAGATGAAAAAATTACTTGTCTTATGTTTAGAAATCTACCAGAATGTGCTTTAAAAACTATATTATTTATGTTTAATGCCATATTAAGAACAGGATATTTTCCGTCGTCTTGGAAGATGTCAGTAATCGTTATGATTCTAAAATCAGGAAGAGACGCCAGCAACATTGCGTCCTACAGACCAATTAGCTTGTTACCGATCTATTAAAATTGTTCGAAAATATTCTACTTCAATATATAACACCACACATGAATGAGCGAAATAATATTCCTGAGCATCAGTTTGGATTCCGAGAAGGTCATGCAATTATCGATCAAGTTCATAGAATTGTTACCCATATAAGATCGGCGTTCGAGAAGAAGCAGTATTTTTTCGCATTGTTTATTAACATCTCTCAAGCACAAAAATTGTTGGAGTATTTTCAGAAAACTCCCATAAGCTGATTAGAAGTTATTTGTCAGATAGAACTTTTAACGCCACATCAATAAAAGAGATAGCTGCAGGTGTTCCACAGGGAAGTATACTAGGGCCACTCGTATACATTACTCACACAGCAGATATGCCCACACATCTAAATTCTTCTACTTCAACGTTAGCAGACGACACCGCTTTTCTGAGTATTAACAGAAATCCTAGAATTGCTTCTGAACATTTACAAGCTCATATAAACGAGTTGGAGAATTTGATAACCGAATGGAGAATAAAAGTAAATCTATCTCAGTGTGCACATGTGTCATTTATTGCAAACCAATAAAAATCAACAACATTACTTTGCCCGTAGTTAACCAGGTAATATATATGAAAGATACAATATAATATTAATAATAATAATAATAATAATAATAATAATAATAATAATAATAATAATAATAACAATAATAATAATAATAATAATAATGATAATAATAATAATAATAATAATAATAATAATAATAATAATAATAATAATAATAATAATAATAATAATAATAATAATAATAATGATAATAATAATAATAATAATAATAATAATAATAATAATAATAATAATAATAATAATGATAATAATAATAATAATAATAATAATAATAATAATAATGATAATAATAATAATAATAATAATAATAATAATAATAATAATAATAATAATAATAATAATGATAATAATAATAATAATAATAATAATAATAATAATAATAATAATAATAATAATAATAAATAATAATAAAAATAATAAAAACATTTTTGTTCTTAAAATACTAAAGGTATAGTATGTATGTATGTCCTTTGAATAACTCTTGTTTGCTCTTGTAAGTAATTTTTGACGAACAGATCTTTTCAATCGTTGCTCAGGTTGTAATGTTTGTGGATTAGATGTTACTGTAATATTCTTCGATTTACATAAGCTGTTTATTATCATTATTTAGTTGTCGTTAAATATATCCATATTGTAAATTTCGCTCTCCTCTAAGTCGCCGTTTTGATCAACCACACGAAAAGCTAATGAGCTTATATCTTTAGGCTTACTACTACATAAAGAATATTTGGGAATCTCAACTATTTTATAACCAGCAGGTGCATTAATCAGAATCTCAAGTTGTTTATGAGCTTTAGAATTCTTCATATACTCGTAAGTATTACCCACAACACCACTTGCAATCCACAAAAGATTCACCTTAAATATATTCACTGAAAGATTGGAGTAATGGGCTTTGTTTGGAGTTAATATTCTGTTATTGAATCCTAACAGTTTACTTATTATATTTTCCTCATTAAAATATATAAGTTCTTTAGAGATGCTAACTTTAACTTGCATTGTATTGTTTTGGGCTTCAATACAAATTTGGTTTTCTGTTCTATATAGTTTGTGTTATTCTTCTATATAGTCAACTGTATCATTTAATATCTGTTGTTTAACGAATAATTTCCACATTTCAACTAAATCAGCTTGCCAAAGAGCATATATTCCTTTCATCACATCTCAAACGACAAGCATTTCGAGGTTTGTTCAGTTCGGTTACTAAATTCATATATATATATATATATATAAATATATATATATATATATATATATATATATATATATATAAATCAACAAATGATTTATCCTAAAGGGATAAATTTTTGCATTCGGCTGAAGGTCATATTTAGTATATACAAATTAATTTAAAATGCCTATGTTTTATAAATTGTTAGCTACATTTTTATAAACATATATTTATCTAATATTTCGGTCACCTTTGCTGATCATCTTCAGGGATCTAATGAAAACAATAAAACAAACTAAATAGACATTAACTTTAGAAAATTTAATTATGACCATGTGTCCTAATTATGTATGTAATTATTTACTTTTAAATATACATATATATATATATATATATATATATATATATATACACATATATATATATATATATATATATATATTAATCAATAGATTTGTTTAAGTTTTTAGGTTATTCAATATTAATATATATATTTATTTTGATATTTCGCTAGCCTTCGGTTAGCTTCTTCAGGAAATTATTTTATATTGTCAAAAAAAAATTTTTTTTCTTTTCAATTATATAAATACATACAAATTTTTTAACAACATAAATCAAAAATTTTTATATATTAAAACTACTAACTCTAAAATGTATAAAAAGTAGAAATTAGTTAATTTTAAATATTAAAACACACTAACTACAAAATTCATAAATATTATAAATATTATTTATATATAATAATGTAATTAAAACTATGTGTATGTGTTAACAAACAATTCTTTTAATGTTTTTTAATTGATATTAATATAGAAAATTTTTTAACATAATACAAGATTAACTATGATCAATATGATCTTAATATATAGTATCTTAACACATGCATACAGGGCAATAATTTAACATAATAATCATTATTAATTTTTAATTGTAAACATGCATGCATATGTAAAAATATTATATATGTATTGTGTGAATATAATAACATAAACAATTAATTCTAATAACTTAATTTCTATGAATTAAATATCTATAATTCTGAGCTAAATTTTCAGTATCTATTTTAAAGTTCATTCTTTCTTTAACAGGTACATTAATAATTTCTAACATTTCTAACAGAAGTCTTCGTTTATAATTGTTTTCTGTTCTTAAAACTGATGCATTTTCAAAGTCTGGATAGTGATTAAATTTAAAACAATGAGATGACAATCAAAAGTATAGACACATTAATTCTGAAAAAACTGCATTAACACATACACATAGTTTTAATTACATTATTATATATAAATAATATTTATAATATTTATGAATTTTGTAGTTAGTATGTTTTAATATTTAAAATTAACTAATTTCTACTTTTTATACATTTTAGAGTTAGTATTTTTAATATATAAAAATTTTTGATTTATGTTGTTAAAAAATTTGTATGTATTTATATAATTGAAAAGAAAAATTTTTTTGACAATATAAAATAATTTCATGAAGAAGCTAACCGAAGGCTAGCGAAATATCGAAATAAATATATATATTAATATTGAATAACCTAAAAACTTAAACAAATCTATTGATTAATAAACGAAAAAAGGTTAAAAAATCAGATATAATATATATATATATATATATATATATATATATATATATATATATATATATATATATATATATATATATATATTATATTGTCATTTTTTTGATAAACTGTATTTGTCTACTGTGTTTCTATATAATTGGGCGCATTTTTCTGTGTTGTTTTTGTAATTTATTCATTTTGTTGGTGGGACATATATTATATGGAGCATCTCTAAAAATATCTCTTTTTATACTCTTTAATATTAATAATGTGCTAGTTATTTTTTCCCAAAATCTTATTAAAAAATTCAAATTGATCAGTTGTGGGGTTTTAGCTAGTTCCTATGCGCATTCCACTATGGCTAATGCAGACCATCGGGGAACCTTTACCCAACATTTCTTAGAATAACTAAATACATTTACTTCAAACTTCCACATTAATAAATGGGAAGCCTAAAAAAATATCAAAGTCACAACAAGAACTCACTGATCAATTTTCCTTTTTTATTTTCTTACGTTTTATTCCACAACTGGTTGGTTTTTTCCCACTCAAATTGTAGGTGTAAGAGAAATAAAGAACAACAATCAATAATTGTTTTAATATAAAAACAATTTATTTAGAGTGTTGACAACATAAGTTGTTTTGTTTTTATAATTTTTCACTTTTTGTAATATGCGTGTTTGTTCGAAGGCCTGTGAGTGTCTCTGTTGTTTTACAGTGGTTTGTTCATGCGGGTTTGTTGTGTAAACATCTATACGCTAGGGTAAAAATCTTTTTCGCAATACAATCACAAATCTTGAGTAAGATGTGCGATGTAATCGTTAACCAATCGTAAAGCTTTATCAAATTGATGTGAACTATGTATGAGTGTATTTGTGTAATCATACGGACAACAAGAAGTACAGAGAAACTTAACAGCTGCATAAAAATACACTCAGCACCATCTAGTGTGCAATAAGCTTTTAGTTTTCAATAACTGTCGTACATTATGTTATCGTAGGCAAATAAAGTAAAATGAATACAAAAACATTTAATTTAAATAATTTTAAAAAGATTTCTTATACTTTTAATAAGAAATTTACTAAAACAAAGCAAAATAAGATAAGCAAAAAACTAAACAAGTGAAACTAAAAGCCTTCTTCGTCTTTGAGATTCATACGGACAACAAGAAATACAGAGAAACTTAACAGCTGCATATAATCACCATCTAGTGTGCAATAGTAGCAACTAATTTTCACTAACTTATAATTGTGCAAGCGTTGTACAGTTGGGAAGCCATTGCTGTAATATATCTACATGCTTTACATTTCAGTAAACAGCTGATTAGTGGCTTGTCGACCGCAACATATACAAAATATTAAAATATTTTACAAAACACCAAAAAAATTATAACATTAAACAACACCAAATGTATCAATGGAGGTAATGTTAATAATAATAAAATTAATATAAGATGGCAATATACATGTATTAAAACATGCGCATGGCTGCAATGCGTTCATTACTAAATCTTTACACATCTCCCCTGTGATCGAACTCACATTGCTTTTTTTGTTCTATTGGTTTATTTTTGGCATTTGGTCTGATCTGTATGAGGCAAGGCGTGTTTTAAATTTTGATTTTGTAGTTACGATATTAACTTTGTTGCAATTATTAGAGCCATCTCCGTTGCACCTAATTCCGTAAATCAGGTTTGATTTTTCTTCTGTTTCTACCTTTGATTTTGTCTTACTTAATAGGTTTTCAACTCTATTGCTTTTTGTAAAAGTTAATTTATATTTATCGTGGTTGTATATACATATCTTATTTTGTAAGTATTTCTGATAAGCTTGGTATATATATCGTTGATTTTTAGCATTTTTCTGTACCGTCTTTTGTCACTACTTTTCGTTTATTATATAATATAATGTATAATGTACAAGTTCTTTTATTGTTTTCGTTGGAAACTCATTCTTCGTCAGTACCTTTTATATACGTTCTATATTTTCTTTATAAAAATCTTTATGGCTAATTTTTAAAACTCAACAGATGAAATTATTAGCCGTGTTTATAATTAATCGTCTTGGTTGTTTTGAATCGAAGTTGTTTTAGTCTGCCTGATGATGTTGGAATGGGTAGTAAGTAATATTTACTTTATGGTTTCAAGTTCCAAATTATCATAGTTTAAACATAGTTTAAACACCCAATTAAATGACACATTCAAGAAACAGTCCTGGAAAAAGCCCACATTTCAAACACCAACTTGTATTTTATATTAATTTAACTCGATGTTACTATTACCAAATTTTAATTCTGTATATCAATCTCTATGTAGAATCTAGTTAATTTTTCAATTGAAATATTGATTAGTGAAGAAGCTTTCTCCATTATCAGAATTTTGCGAATAAAATTCATAGTCATCATAATCACTGTTACTTTTACTATTAGACTGTTTAAACAATGTTTCTTCAATTATTTTCTTGGGCGTACCAATTTCTTTGTTGAGTTCTGACGATGAAAACTTTCATCGCCATCAATTCCAGTTTTATTATCATTCTGTTTTCCTTTAACCGGTCTATCAATTTATTTAGAGCTATTGATAAATAATTTTAAAGGTTCTGTGATAGGCTTGAATGTATTTCTTAATTATTCATATGTATTTATCTGACCAGTTTTTATAATTCGGAGCTTTTTCTTCAAGATGTTTTTTGTTGTCACCAAGTCTCTTAGTTATGAGGCTAACTTATTAGGAATGAGATCAGGTTACCAGGTATTAGATCAGACTATCAAATAACAGATCAGGTATCAGATCCGCTTATAAGGTGGCAGATCAGATTATCAAGTAGCAGATCAGGTGTCAGATCAGTATATATTTACTTGACCCGTTACAATAAACACATGTTTAAAGTTTAAAACCATATTAAATTCTAGACCGTGTCTTTGATGAACATTTATATTATGACGAAGTTATAAAATAATATTTTTAGCGGCCATTACTTTATTCATCATTGGAATTCCATATTTTCCCTTCCAACATTTTCGACATATATGTATATCAAAATTCATTATCAAACTAATATTTTTAGGTATTCATAATAAGATTGATTTCGAGATTTTGAGTATTAATATTTATATGTTTTCAAACTTGAAACATTAGGAATTAACAGCAAACTAATCGTTACATTTGCTATTCTACAATTTGAAGGACCAACTGTTTACAATGTAAAACAATAAATTCTCTACCTTTTGAATTAAATCTTCCTCGATATAAGTACTGACGACGTGGCAGAATTTATTTAATGAATAATGCTTGCAAAAAAAAGGCCCAATTTACACGAAGAATTTTATTCATGCTGTTTCTGTTTGTTAGTAAGCGGTGTAGAGACGAAGTAGCAGTAGAAAAAACATCACAATTTCTGTTTTCCATAAATTTTTTTAATTTCCTTTTGCACTCATTCTCAAACTTCTTGTCTATAAAGCACTAATGTTAAAATAAGAAGGATCAAACAAAGAAAATTAAGCGATTACAAGTTCAAAAACCAACCTTGAAATAAAAATATACATGAAGTATAAATCACCGTTTAAGTGCTAGAGGATTGTAGAAGAGGTTTTGAGAGAAAAGCAAAAAATATTCATGAATTAAAATTCTTCATGTAAATTGGGCCAAAGCCTCAAACAAAAAAATTTTGGAAAATAATGAGCTCTTTCAAACGATACCAATCAGGCAGGAAAAAGCATTTGCTTATATGTTTTTCAATGTCATGATAGCAAAAACTGACCGTGGTATGGTTGTTGAAGCAAAGAAAAGTTGTGCGTTATCGTTGGTCCGATGCACACGAGCATTTCGTTTATATAAAGCAATAAATATATTAAAAAAAATATAAACTCCACACTATTATTTTCTGTTTGTGCCATAGTGAACATTATAAAAATCAATTTAATAATTACAAACCAAAAGAACTAAATGATTTCCAGAAATAAACAAGTGCAAAATTAACAAATAATACATATTATAAACAACCCCACATGCAACAATTGAAATAAACAAAATCAAACCAAACAAAAACAAATAGCCATCACACAACAACAAAAAAACAAAACTAAAAGAGATAAGACACATATTACTCCTATAAATAGACGCTAAGTTGCATTTTATAAAGTAGTCTTAAGATTGATTATAATAAATTGCAAACAGACCACCAGCCACTGAAGTGGTTACAAGCAAAAAATTCGGGAAAACATGAAATAAATACATTTGATTCCGAAAACTTGGTAATCACCCTAAAAGAAATGTTTAGTATCAAGGCTGTTAAAGTAGGCGGGCAACAGGAGCAATCAGAGGCCTCTCTGGCGGTCCACACTGGTCATTCTCAAGAAGAATATACAATTGAAAACTTAAGTATTTTTAATTAAGATCAATCAGAGAACGGTGAAACTGTACACTCACATGCAGAAAATTATAATGACCGTATTCTGATTCTTAATACAATTGTAAATCGCCTCAAATACCAAATAATTAAAAAAAAATAAGAATATTGAGATGACAATAATTTTCAATAAGAAGAAAAAGTTTTTTGATAAACATAACCTTGAGTCTGATAGTGCAATCAAGCTTGTCCGAAGACATATTGATAAAGGACGACGATTACTACTACCACAAATTGCAACGAATTTCAATGGATTCAAGTATTGAAAAAATTTCTTTGGTGAAATGTAGCTACTTTGCGAAGGATATTGAAAACCAAAATGAACTCTAGAAAAGATATAGTTTTTTATAAAAACTAGGTAGGTCATTCAGGAATTATTCCGAATTATGAAAGAATGAAACATAAAATCAATCACCCTCGACCCTTAAGGTACGTGAGATTGTAAATAATTGCGACATATGCTCCGAAGGAAATTATGACCGAAATCTAAACAAATCAAACATCTTAATGTAATGTATAAAAATAGTCATAATATTATAGGCACTGTAAATAAGCAAATATATATAAATACGCATTTAATGAGTCAATTCAAACACTAAAATTGGCTATTGACAGGAAAAATATAAAAAAAAATATTTGCCAATTTTGAAAACAGATACAAAGAAATAGTTCGAAGACTTTTGTAAACTTACCTAAAAGGGAAAATTCAACATATTCAGGAAAATATAGTATCTACTAAAAATAGATATATTCCAAATAGATTTCTTTATATTAAAATTTATGAAAGTTTATATTTTAAATTACAAAGACGGAATACTAGTTCTTGCCATAACTATTCGAATTAATTATGTTAAAACTGATTTTAAAATGATATTGGCTCTACCCAACAAAAATTATATTGATATTAACGATCCAAAGGGCTATGTTATTGAAATTGGAAATAATGTCTTAGATTATGAAGAAAATGTCTACTTTGTCAAATAATTGTAATTTTAATGGCCAATAAATCAGTGGACACTTACATGTAGTTTTAGTTAATTTTCATGAAAATTCAAACTCTATTTAAATACGCTTTCAGTTTTACAGTCGGACTTCAATACTTCAATTAATTTATGCGAAAAATGTGGTAGCACCATGAAATGTGTAAAAAAAATTGCCATTGTTCAGAAAATAGGTGTTTTGCTTATTATTCAAAGTATTTCAAGTGTTCTGTATGAAATTATTTTAAGTTTTTCAATTGTGTTAGGAGTCTATTTGTACAATAAATATTCTTTTATTGATTTTTTACTTAATTCTATTGATAATTAACTTTATTTACGTAAAACTATGAAAAAAACAATTTTAAAATATTTCTTAACATCACAATGTTTTCTTTTTGTTAAAATAAACAAAAGTCAAAGTCATATGTTTACAGAGCTCGATTTAAATTACATTTAAGGATAAACTACTGAATTCGACGCATATAAAGATGATATGATATTAGTAAGAAATGCTAACAACTTAGAAATTATATAGGACTCTGACAGTAGAAAACTTAGAAAACAATTGTTCAAGATAAATATTTTTATCCAAGTAATGACGCACCACAATCGGACAATCTACCAACACTCTTCATGCTAATAGAAATAAATAAATTTAAAAATATTAGGGAGTAGAAGAATTTAAATTTCATAAAAATATTTCATATGGAATAAATGTATCACTTTTAATTGCCATAATAGTTATCGTAATTTCAGTTATAAAAATTAATAAAAAAATTTGACTGTTGTCAATAAAATGAAAATAACAAATGAGCCTAAAATGGAAGACTAAAGCTGGGTTATGTTTCACAACAAAATTTATGTTCAGAATTATTAGTTTTTTGAGAGTATGTTCTGAAGCTATTCATTAACTTCGCGCATTTGTTCTGGAACATCAAGGCTACCACTTATTTATTTTTAATGCCAAACAATACAAAACAAGTGCTCCGTATTTTATTATATACACAAAAAATATGAAACAAGTAATATAAATATGTACATATAATATGATGTGGCATCTCAGTTCTACTATACTTAAAAAATCAAACTTAGTGGCAGCACAGTTGCAATGTTTCGGAACGCGAATTAAGCTTAAACCACTTCATGTTCCGAAACAAGTTAATCTCTTTCGTAGATGAAACTAATTAGACATAAGTAAACAAATCGATAAACATAAGTAGGTAAACAAATACTTTAAATATCACCAAACAAATGATAAGTGTTGATAACAAGAACTAGACTCAGATATGTTAATAAAGAGAGATAGCACATATGAAAATCCTAAACAAACACAGGAAATAAAATTAAATATCATAGACACAATTTACTGAACTAGGGATGAAACCAGAGATAAGACTCACATATTACTCCTATTAATAGACGCTAAGTTGCATTTTATAAGGTAGTCTTAATATTCATTTTAATAAATTAGTAGTAACATTAGAAAACATTGTGTTTCACTCATATATAATTCACGCTTGTCACGGTATGTCTTAATTATACTCTTTAATAAAATTTTCTATTGATTTTGGAAGTAGTTAATTAGCTACTACCCTACCGTGTTTTATGAAAATGAAAATGCAGTTTGTATTTCATATTTGTCCCGACGTTTTCTGAATTGTATGTTAAATTTTTCAAGGGATCCTCGTGTATTTAATAAAAAAAGAGTTTTATCAACTATTTTTTACAATATGTTGTTTATGTAAAGTAACTTATATGTATTAATATATTACGCTAAATAGATGTTATGTGATTGCATTTTTATAACTGGTGCTTAAGTTAGCGGTGTCTTCTTTGATGTTCATTGTTTTGTTAATTTTTTGTTGAATTCTTCAGCTTTCTGTTATGTACCTTTTCTTAGTGTTCTTTACTTTATGCGATATTCGTGTATTGTCAAAGTCTGTTTTATGTTGTGTTTGTATTACGTGTTGTGCGAGAGTTTTTTTCTTTGTTTTTTATATAATTTTTATGTTCTTTTAGTCTTGTTCGCAAAGTTTTTTTGTGCCAATATATAACGCTGAAACTGATGTAATGGGCAAGAGGGCGAGATCTTCGTGTGCCAAGGTAAGATGTGAAAAAGCTTTGTACGAGCAGCGTCTTCGTGCTAAAATTCTTTCTCTCGGGCCAGTAAAGGCTGGGTTAGCTGCATGTTGCTGTTCCCATACTGCACCGTGCCATACTATAACGACGTTTGTACGCTTATAGAACATCTATAAACGTGCCATACGCTAAACGTTTGTTTGCAACTTTAATATAATTTTCTTGTATCGTAAATTATACAACACAATTACTTAAAGACAAATTTCAATGGATTTGGAAAGATTTAAATGATTATTTTCTTCATTAGCAATAAATACAATCAGCTGCTCCCAACAGTGATGGAGACCCTAAGGTTTCATTTTCCTTACCAATTTGTAAAAAACGTACCAGTACACTTCAATAGAAACATATACATATGTACTTGTGCGTAAAGAAATATTTTATAACTTCACTACATTCTAGCTAAATTAACATGCGTTTTTTTACAATGAAAAACATTCATAGCGACTTCAGCTATTATACATAAAGCTGTATGCATTTCTATACCATGTATATGTACATATCATATAGATAAGCAAATATTCATGTATTATTTTAAATTTATTTTTTACACAGATATTATTAGCAAAAGTAACGAAAAACAGAGCCGAAATACCTCCATTTCATTGAAAAAACAATAATACTATCACTGGCTTACAAACTGCACCATTTTGTACAGGTTGAGACGTGCGGTCAACGTTACAGTAAATTTCGTTAAAGCTGGATTCACCCATGGTTTCAGAACAAATTTTACATTCTGAAAAATTTTCTTATATGTAGTTGACGTTTCTCTTTTAGAGAGAGAGAGAGAGCGATAGAGAGTAAAATGTTTCGGAACATGAATTGGTTTAATTTTAATTCACGTTCCGAAACAGTGCAACCGTGCTGCCAGTAGGTTTGATCTGTACATATCTGGAAAATATTGTTACAAATAAAATGAAATATATAGTGGTATTGCCCAATTGTAAGACTTACACACATAGTTTACAAAATGATTTCATATAGTAGCGTTGATGTTCCAGAACAAATGTGCGAAGTGGATGAATCGCTTCAGAACATACTCTCAAAAAACTAAAAATGTTCTAGAACATCAGTTTTGTTCTGAAACCATGGGTGAATCCATCTTAAGCATTTGCATTGTTTTCAATCAACAAAAATGATCAGCTGGTCATTCGATTCCGATTCTTTTGAGGGGTGACCAATTATTCACTGATCCGGTTGATAAAGCTAAACTTTTAGCTGAAGTATTCTCAAGTACTTCGCACTTGCCGGAAAGCAATCAACCACTGCAGATTTAATAAAAAAGGGTAAATATATGTAAGCACTTCTGCCACATTAGCTGAGGAAATCAATTTTGCTACAATATACATATATTAAACAAAATGATATTTGGCGACAATACCATATATTAAAATGCCCACGACAAAAATATTCACATCAATTCTTGAATATTGACATTGAAATTTTAAACATCAGCAAATATGTCTGTTGCGACGGTTTGGGGAATCATAGAACTTGTAATTTCCGCTGACAAACATAAATATATTTAACTTAAATTTATTGTATAAATTTTATTTTTACGTTTTATGTTACATACAGTGTTGTTCATAATTGTACAAACATATATTGTTATAGTGATGTGCACAAGACTGATTGGCCCTCCTTTCGGAAAAATGGTACCAGTCTACCCGCCACTTCGGCGAGAGTAATTAGTTATTCTGAATATTTCTGAAGCATTTGCAGAGTATGGCACGGAGCACTTGTGTCAAAACTTATGGCTTCTCGGTTTACACCGAGCTTTCTCAGAAATCGTGCTATAGGTGTTGTTGTAGAGAGGATTTCATCAAAAGAGTATAAAATCAACTCTGGGTAACGGCAAAGCTCTGTTCTTTCTCCTACATTACTTTCATCACTATGCCAGACCTTAACTCCTATCTATTCCTTTGCAAATGATAGCAGCGTTTGACATTCGTATGCTTTCGATAATAGGCCGACATCGTCCGAGATCAGGGCGATGAGGCTGAATGAGGTCGAAAAACGAGGCAATTTCAATGCCCGTAAGACACTAATGCCCGTATAGATACTAAAGAGTTAAAAGCTCTTTAAGTTCTTCGCACGAAAATTCAGTATGACGTGCCTCGGCCTTCTAAGGCGGTGTAAGACGTACTTCACCCCCTGTGATCATCTCACTATTTATACTACTTACATCCGACCGAAAATAGAATACTACTCTCATGTATGGGCCGATGCTTCAAAGTCTGTTTTGAAGTTACGATCGTGTACCGGAGAGGGTGAAGAAACTCAAAGGGGGCGATAGCGTAGCCAACTCTATTGACTCATTTGAGCATCGACACAGTATGGAGTGCGTTTTACTGACTTATCGTTACAATAATGGGTTTTGTTCGAACGAAGTCAGAGAGCCCTTTCCCAAAACATTCACGTTTCTACGCTCAACACGCTCGACAGTTCGATCACACATACATGTAGTGAATTTGCTAGTGAACCGCACCACGCATCACAGGGAAAATAAATTTTTTGCCCGTATCGTATTCGATGGCTTAATAACTGGAAGTGCCGGTGAAGCTAAGGTTTTGTAAGCAAGAAAGCAACTTGAGAAAGCTACTAGACACAAAAAAGCAATGGACTCCATTGCGGTGGGTGAAGTTGTATTCAAAACTACAATCAATATCGAAATTTGCTTACACTTAATTGGGGTCATTTATGTTTAAAATTTCTTTATAAAGCAATCAAAATATACATAATATTTTTTTACTGCCAAACGGGGTGCTGGGGGTTTAGTACCTAAACCTCACTTTTCTCATTATCCTGGATTAGGTATCACTCTCCTTTTCTTTGTAACCGAAAACTTTCACTTGTTATTTCATAATCTGTTAAAACGTTATATTGATTCACCAAACATATTTGATTGAATCCTCCAGATTCTTTATAAGAATTATGGCATTAGTTATGCATGAATTACATTTTTTCACCAGCTTCATTGCTGTAGTCTTTTTGCAGAACATCGCTTTGAATTTAAAATTCAAAATAATATCGATTTTAGTTGTGAAAACTATAAGAAGCCCAACTAAATTTGTGTGAGAGAGAGAGCGGAAGTAATATACGAGGGTAGGAATAATGAAATCTATACGTAAAACCAAATATTTGAAACATGATAGAGAGATATACGTAACAATTTCTAACGCAACAAACAATTTTCAATTGGTTTTTGACTCTTACAACTGGTTCATTGAAAGCAATAATTAGTTGCAAAGTGGCGGTCAAAGAGACTACTGTAAATTTTGGAAAATTTGTAATTACAAAAGATTAAATAAAAATCATTAATCTAATAAGAAGCACAGTTGAACAATTCTTAGTCAACTTTATACAAGCACAGAGAGCTTACGAAACATTTTCGTAATATATTGGACCAGAAAGAGTAGCTTGGTATAATGGAGGATGAGGACAAGGATGATAGAGATTTTAAGTTGTTCAATTCTGTTTTATCTAATCAATAAAACATTTTTCTGCTATTACTAGATTTCTCTTTTATAGAAATTATTACTTCAAAACTGGGTACAGTTACTGCATTGCTTCTACTTCTTCTAATCTTGAATTAATATCCCCGATTCGAAAACTGCACTCATCTTATTTATCATTTTTTATCGTCTAAAAATTTAACTATACTTTATTTGTTTCAAATGAATAAATTTGATAAATTTTAAATTTAAATGTTAGCATATCATCGTATACATTTCCTTACTCCTTTTGAATTTTTAATATCGTTTTGATATTGTACACTAAAAGAGTACATTTTCCTTCAATACCTTTCCACAATTGTTATCCTTTATCATACCAAACATCTTCTTGTTCATGGGAGGGAAACCATATATAATATATATAAATAATAGCTTTGACTTGATCTTAGGTTGCATGTACCTATAATGGAAATTACACATTTTCCATATTGAAACTTCAAACACTCAAAATCTTAAATATATGGGTTTATTGTAATAGGTTTTCACGCAATTCATTTCAATTCATACCATATTTTCAAAAAACATCGATAAACTATGAGAATTGGATTTAGATATACAATCTTGAGTTCTTAAATGAATACAGTTTGTCCTATTCCAGCTCGTAACTAATCGTACACCCTTTGTCCTTTCCATAGTTTAAGTATTTACTGCGTTATTTAATAACATAAAGAAATTTTTTTCAAAAACATAGCTTAGAGTTGATTGCTTTTTTAGAATTAGACCATACTTCAAACATTGTTTAAGAACTCTATCATGGTCGTCATATGTACGTTTTGTGATAAAATTTGCAATTAATTTCGTGTGCTTTGATTATTATTTTTGTTTTTGTTTTCCGGGCAGAAAGCAATGTCATTGTAAAACTTATAAATATGAGAAGAAAAATCTAAAGTAACTTCATAGACATATCCATCACATGATATATCAGCTATGGTTTTCGAGTACATATTTATCTCTTCAGTTGCAGGCATCTGAATCGTAAAGGTTATTTGCGCATTTGTTCATAATTGACTTTGAGGGCTTCTCTCTATCGAAATCAGGTAAATATTTATTGTTAGCCTTTGAATATTGGTTACTGTATTGTACAAGTCCACTAAGTATTCCTTTCTTGAAGAAATTGTACATATATATGTCAATCAGAGGCTCTATTTCTATATTTGTTTTAGCAGAACATACCTCGATCGTCCTGGTGTAGTGTAATACAAACTTCTCTCAAACTTTCAGATACACTTCTTTCGCATGAGGTGATTGAAGAAATCTTCCGAAATCAATACTCCGACAGAATTTAGAAAATCATAAGGAAAAGTACATTTCCTTCCCACAAGATCAAATATTTTTTCCATGTTAAATCTACATCTACCACTTTTGTAACAGTGATATCGCACTCAATCATTTCCGAGATGTTTGTGGCAAGTATGGCAATTTAAAAATCAAACATTTCAAAAGAAGATCAAGTATCCATTTTCCTTAGATATCTTCACAGCGATCAATTATATTCTTTACAAACTTTTCCGCTGCATCTAAGATAAATTTTGAAATTGATTTTAAAAGCAGCTTAGGTAAATTTGAAGAATCAATTTCAGCTCCGTGTTGCAAGTGAATAATAACAACGCTTATGCCTGTAATGTTATATGAGCTACAACGTTGTCTATTTTTAATATCAAATGTGTCCACCGAAGATATTAGAGCCCATTTAAAACAGTAAATGTCATTGTTTGAAATGATAAGTTGTATATTTAAAAAAATTTATTATATACTTTTGTTATATAAAGAACATATATAACAATTTTCTCTAAATTAAAAATTAACTAGACTGACAAAATAATCTTACAATATTTTTCATTTGTCACATAATCATCAAAGGTAACATCTTTGATTTATATTTTTATAAAATTCAAAATGCAAAGTAAGAAACATATCATTTCCTCCTTGCCAATTTCGTAATAACAGACGGTGAACTTAATCCTGTTCTGCGTTTCAATCGCTCAGATCTTCTTAATGAAGTAGTACCCACAAGGTATGAATTGTTTGGTTTCTAGACGGAAACGAGACTGATTCGAGTTTGAAGGCATGGTGTTTAAGTCTGGTTCGGAGGAATTAGTTTGGTGTGATGATGAAGGCATTTCTTCTATAACTGCTCCAAATCCAAATTTTTTTTTTAATTTTTGATACCAAATTGGTTCTTCCGAAATTATAAAAAAGTTTTAGTTAGCAAAAAAAAAACAAAGTGAGTTGCTTTTTGTTTACGTGAATGTATAAAAAGAATTAAATTTCCCATCAATGGAAAAGTAAAAAAAATTGTTTAACAATACAAATCTTCATGATGTGTAAAGCGGTTTTAATCAAGAAAAATTTAAAATTTATAAACATTTTAGTTATTACATGTACCACAAAATACCGAATGTTTAAGAAAATTCACTTAATTTTCCATCCCTGGAAAATTTTTTTTATTGTTTTAGTTTTTAATAGACAATTGAGGCTTCCCAAAGAATAAATTAGGATACATTTACAAATAAACAAAAAAAATAATCGGTTTTGGTGTTGATTTTGATATTTCCGATTTTTCGCAATTTATGTAAGCTTATTTCCCATCCATCAGTCCAAGAATGAAGTCTCTAGTTCTTCTGGGGCTTGGGAAAAGCCATTCACGTACAGACAGACGGACATCGCATTTACACTTTTTTTAAGGGTATAAAAAATTCGACGGTCCATTTTATATATATCATGAAAGAAACCAGAAGACCTTAGCAGGGCCCACCGGAAAAGGTTGGAACTATACTTCGAAGAACATAAAAGTAAACTCAGTATATACAATAAAATAACAGGATAAGCCAAACGAGAATCCTGGAAGCTTTTCTGTGAACAGGTAGACAGCGTTACTGAAGCTATCAAAATCAAGAAACTTCTGTCGAAAATCCATGGTACAATAAACAGGTATATGCATCAGCACAGGTGATAGTGAACTGATTGTCAAAATTTTTTAAATTCGCCGCATTTTTGTTTTCTGTTTACTATGTTTTGGTTGTTTGAAATTTTTAAATATATTACAGCATTGATTTCAAAATAAGGTTATATGAGTGTTATTTATTTTATCGGTGTCTGAAATCAAATACGATTCCTAAAATTCTATACAAACGGACGATTGGCGATGTGATATCATTGCAAAATAAGTTACATACAATATATACAAATATTTGAGCAATCACTTCAACATTATTTTTATTTATTTAATATTTGTAAGAATAAACAAATATAATATTTTTTTTTATAAAAAGTTTTGTGGTCCGATTGTTTTTAAAAATGGTTCTAACATCTTGTACGATGGTAGTAGGGGTAATTATTTGCGTCAGCCAGTATTCAAGCTCGTTCGCCACAAATTCGTCTGGCCAAGAGTATATATATGGTGCAGAAATTGGTAGTTAGGAAGAGACCAACCAATTCAGCTTCACTAACTTCCTAAAGAGCCATCACAGCAGAACTCTGGAAACGCAAATCAGTTTTAAGGTCCTCAAAAATTTCACGAGCAATTTGCAAATCAACAAATCAGTACTATTTTGATAGCGACGAATTTCATTCAAAACTACTCTACCAGGATGAAAACGATGTGGTTTCGTACCACCGCCGGCTGCTGGTGCACTTTTACGAACTGCATTGTTTGGTGACAAAGTAAAGAAAATAAAAAATAAATTGTTTTAATAAAGGTGAAGAGTTATAAACAGAACAAAAATATTACCTGAAGTCATTGAACATATTACACTTCTGCTCTCTTCGCAAACTATATTCATTTGACTTCCATCTTCGGACAGTATTTCACTGATGCAAACCCCTATTGATCCATAATCAAATGTAAACTAATAATATGATAATTTACTATTAAAAATGTCACAAAGGTACGTACTTCTGCAGGAAAAATTATGAGTGCAAATAATGCTTGTCCGGAATCAACTCCAAGCACTGTCTGCCATTTAAAATTTTCCGGAAGATGTTTATATCTATCACACACTTACCTTTTCGGATTCTTGGGAACCTGTAGAGTTTTTGAGCTTCTTGGACACCCACAACATGTCTGTATCTCCTAAAATATTAATTTTGTGTTATTTTATTTCATAAATTTTACTACATCACTTTGATATTTTAAAACACAAGAATGAATAAAATTAATTTTGTTTACAAAAAATTGTATTTTATTTGAGAAAGGCGAAATAAGTAATTCGCCTTGTTTTTGACGTTGTGTTTCACAAAAAAAATGCTTTTTTTGTAATGAATTCGCTTTGCATATACCTGATAATTGTACCATGCGAAAATCCATACTCAACCTGAGATACTTGGCAACTCGGACGGCAGGAGGGTAAAAACGATTGGGGATTTCTTATGGAGGCACACTTCTGATATTGATATAGATAAAGCTTTTAATAATATAACGATCTCGCTTAGTAAAGCGTTATGTATAATGAATTCTCAAATATTAAACAATTGATTTTGGTAAGTATTTTGTAACATAGCCATTGGAAATTTTTTTTTAATTATCTGGCTTAAAACGTTCAATGCAGTCAATCGATATCTTCACACTGAACTTTTACTTGTGCGAACAAAAGAGTATAATATTGTTCACTCGATGTCCAGCGTAATGCCCATAAGACCTAGCTAATTGCCGTACTATAGATATGTATATCGACAAAAAGAATTAGCACGATTAAAAATCTGAGATATTATGCAGTATTCGAACCTTAAAAGTAGAACTAACTATTCGAAAAAATGGATCGAAGAAACTGTATTAAGTTTTGTGTAGAAGATGAAATTAAATGCGCAAGGACATTTGAAATGTTGACTGAGGCGAGTCTACTATGAGCAGAACACAAGTTCAATTGTGGTATAACCGGTTTAAGGAAGGCCGAGAAGATGTCGCCCGATCACGTCAACAACCAATGAAAACATTGAAGCAGTGAAGAAAATGATTTTGGATAGTCGTCGAATCACTATCAGAGAGGTTGCTGATAAATGTTGGCATAGCGTTCGGCTCATGCCAAGCAATTTTTACGGATGTTTTAGGCATGCAACGTGCGGCAGGGAAGATTTTTCAGAAATTGCACAATTATTGGGTGTATGGCTATGACATTGAAACCTAAGCCCAATCATCCCAATGGAAGCGTCCAATAGAGCCAAGACCGAAAAAATTACGTCGAGTTTGGTCAAATGTGAAGGTTTTGCTCACTGTTTTCTTCGACTGCAATGGCGTGGTGCATCATGAATTCTTGCCACAAGGTCGTACGGTCAATAAGGAATACTACCTTGAAGTTATGCGCCCGTTTGCGCGCATAACTTGTGGAAAATACAATCATGGATTTCGCACCATGATAACGCACGAGCTCATACATCGATGCTTTGTGCGTGACTTTTTGGCCAAAACAAAACCGATATCATGCCTCAACCAACGTATTCACCGGACATAGCCACCGCTGACTTTTTCCTCTACCCAAAATTGAAGACACCGATGAAAGCAAAGCGTTTTGCTATGATTGAGGAGATAAAAGAAAAATCGAAACAGGGGCTGTTGGCGATACCAAAAAGCTCGTGTTTCGAGGATTGGAAAAAAACGCTGGCATAAGTGTATTAGATCTGAGGGGGATTATATAGCCCTTTTAAGTAATTTCACCAGTTTTTTATATATATACACACATGTGTTTAACGCGATTCTTTCAAAATTATTTGGGGCGTCAGCTTTAACGCACAAAATTCTTTTCTTTTATATCTGGATGTAAGTTTACGTTTTTTGACAGTTGATGTAATGATATTGTTTCCTAAATATAGTTATATGTAATGAAAACAACTTTTTAATATATGACATAATATTGTAACAATACTGTTATTGAAGCGGATATGTAGCATGACTTTCTCTGCTATGAAATTCGAAGTTTGCTGATAGATGTATATTTAATATTATATCAGATGTAGACAGCAAGTAATTAGCAATTCCAGTTATACATATGTATGTGTAATCAAACTATGAATTCTCTAAAATTTATTTCTCTTTATAGCACCAGCAGAAACGGTCATTATTCGTGACGACTCTGACGTAGAGCGGTCGACGGTTGTTGGTCCCTATAGCGAAGGTGATATAATTAAATTGAAGTGTGAATCAATTGGTGGTAAGTACCATATACAGATTTTTATTTATGAAAATTTTGGAATTTTACTTGGGAATTATGACTTAGACAATTCGGGTGTTAAGCAATTTTTAGTTTTTAGAAATTTAGTATGTCTGTACTATACTGCACCTCCTCGATATTATCAAAAAAGTATTAAAAAATTATATATATATATATATATATATATATATATGTATATATATATATATATATATATATATATATATATATATATATATATTTATATATATATATATATATATATATATATTTATATATATATATATATATATATATATATATGTATTTATATATATATATATATATATATATATATGTATTTATATATATATATATATATATATATATATATATATATATGTATTTATATATATATATATATATATATATATATATATGTATTTATATATATATATATATATATATATATATATGTATGTTCATATGTACCCTTAAATTCAAACATGCTTACAAAAACGTTTTTTGTGTATTAAAAGAGATGAATTGACAATATTGACTTGAGTTTGCACAGAAGCGTTGCATATTCAGTGCAAATAAAAACTCTGGATATTATCAAAGCATATTTGCACAATAGTAGCATGTGTATATATGTGTATATTTTGTTAGTGTATGGACAATTATTCTATACCAATTTGCTCATGTTACGATGTTATACTAGTTGCTCGAGATTGTCAACTGGGCTAATACAATACATCATTGATTAAACTCACACATTCTACATATTCAAATCTTAATTTTACTTCCAAAATTATACAAAATTGTGTTTTTAGTAGAATCATAAACTAATGGGTGCCATAATTTTAACAGTTCCATATATTCCATAGTTTTGTGAAAGAAGTGTGGTGAGGCATAGCCTCAATTATTATTATGGGTAAAAAATAAGTTTAAAATTTACTCAATTGATGAAATAATCTGTTGTAAAATACCTAAGGAAAACATTCAGAATACAGAACAATATTGAAATAATATATCCAAGCTAATTCCTCAAAAAGCCCCTTCGTAATAAAAATAATAATAAATAAGAGCATTAGCAGACGAAGATCAAAGGTCATAAGGGTTAGTTCTGATTGGTTGAGTTTTTCCTATATTTATAGAATATATTTAGGGCTCATATAAATGTTGAAAGTAAGGTAATATGCATTTACAACAAATGTTATATACGCTTGGGTAGTGAACTATTATAGATGGGACGCAGTCAATAAAGCCAGGAACTTTCGCTCAGAAGTGGCAAAGTGTTATATATGTTGATGCCATACGGCACATTTCTATTCTGATTCTTGCTATTCTGATTGAAAATTATGCAGTTTTAACCCTTAAGTACTATAGGAAAATAAAAATTTTAATGAAAAATAATATCCTACACCTACATATATTAAAAAGTAGTTTTTCTTATGTAAGTTATAAGTATTGAAATTGCATGGAAGGAGTAAAAAGGTTGAGGATAAAGTGACAAATATTACCGAAATTTATTTTTGAGAATTTAAGATTAGCAGTCCTAGAAAAGCAGTGCCTTAAAAGGTGAACTTAATTATTATGTTCACAACTCAGCCAAGAACAAAGATCAGTGTTGAGAAAAACGAAAATGATGACGGTGACTACCAATGTATTTGATAGTTTTAATGACTTGTGGCTGAATTCTATTCTTAAATGGACTTTGAATTTAACACATGAGAAAATACCCATCTAACATTGCGAAACACAGATAACGTTGGCAAATATGAATCCTTGGTATTCCAAGACTTTATAACGGTATACGGTCAAACAAAACATGTACAGGTCCGAGTATTGTAATAGCAACTGTTACGACTAGAATGGCAAAGGAAGATGTTTTAGTACCCCGCATTTCAATTATCCCAATCTATTTCCTATTCGAGTTCATGAATTATGTATTAGTATCAATGCAGCGTTCGCAACGCCAATAAAAAGACCTAAAGGGTCTTGCATATTTAGAATATAGCTGTTTCCCTAATGGTAAACTGCATGTCACAGGTTCACAAAATCTTTGTTTATTGAAAACATGGGAAAATTATGTTTTTTATAAAAATCTACTTTATTGATATATTATTATTTAAAGTGTTAATAAAACAGTACATAAAACAAAAAACCCTTTGGTTTGGCTTTATATCTTTGGTATAAAGCGCCACAGAAATTCATATAGACATTGCTTAACCACTCAACAAATAAATTTCGTATTATATATATATATATATATATATATATATATATGTATGTATATTATTGATGATAATGACTACTCTTCAGTTAAACCATTATGATTAAACATTTTGAAACTTATAATAATATAGCTTCTGTCTGAATTTCAAAAAGGGAGATAAGTAGAATTACGGCTTAAAATGTATCTGATATATTAATATACCTCACACATATACAATGTTTGCACAATCATGTCGTGTGTATCGATATTATCCGATATATATTTAAAACTAGTTTTCTAACATTTGCTTTTCAAGGTATTGTTGCTGTACACTTTTACAGATCTTTTTTAGATATGTTATTTTTGATGCTCTTGGTTTTCAAGTCACTGCCGATTGACTAGGTGGCTATAGCTTTGAGTTTTCTGGAATAATGTTTCCCAAGAGCTTGAGGATTTTGACTACTTCTTGTGCCGTAGTATATTGTTTTAATATATATAGAATGGTACCAAATATATGCCGCATACGGCTATCCATGCAAGGTCCAAGTTTATTTTGCAAAAGGTTAAGTTCAAATACGTATAATTTACTCCAGGGGGTGGTAACATATTATGTTTCTTTCGTTACCATTGCAACCATAAGGGATCACATTAGTAATTAATTAATTAACTACTATTTAACATTTTACAAGCAAACATTCTGAATAGTCAATATGTGGTTTTCATGCTAATTACAGTATCAACTTTATACAACTTTATAGGAGATTTGCCAAAAATTCACACTGTCAATACGCACCGTATACTTTTTAAATTTAATTGTCTAACGACATAAAATCAGCTTCAGACTCACTTCAACAGGAATGATTAATAATACAAATGTTGCTGCCGCTGGCATGCATGACATCTTCATCTCTCGCTCTAGCGAAACAAATTGGATCAATCATTTCGGGCTTACAGTTAAAACTAATTTGTAATATTTAATATTACGATTTCTTGAAAACTATTGTTGATAATGGGCTGCGATTTTTTCGCTATGTGGGGTGGACTGTTGTTTTTAACAAATGATACTTGCGCACCCTGCATAATTTGTAGTTAGGATGTTATGTAATAAATTTTAAACCGCCATATTTTCGTAAAATTTTAAGTTTAATAGTATATAACTGGGGACAAAAAGACAATAAATCAAAACCATCCAAAGAAATGCAAAAGTGTTTTCTTTAAGCCTATATATTCTTCTGCACCCGCCCGTAGAACACTTTTTTCACTTTAATGAAAATAATCAAAATTTACTGCCATAAATAGGAATTGCAGATAGCAAAACGTAGTGAGAAAGAGAGGAAAGTTATTAGTGCTTGACATCTTTTTAAGAAACTTCCTAGAATTTTTCATTAAATTGGAACTTTTGCATTTTTTCACCTGCGAAAAATTATAAGAAAGAATGTTTAAAATATCTTTCCATGAAATACAGAACGAGTTTTAACAGTTAAAATCTTCCATTTGACATTATAGAACGCAACCCTTCGATTTAAAGGGTTGATACATTTTAGGAGGTTTTATTTAATAGAAATGACCGAATAATATTTAAAAAACAAATAAATAAGATATTTTAAGCAATATTCAAAGAAAATTGCACATAAATGGTATCAGCATTGAAACACTATGGGAAATAAAAAAACAAAGTATCTTATTTCGTCAAAATATTGAAAAATCGCTACAAGGATGTTGAGTTTAGTAAAAGTAAATATTAAAGCGCTTTCAAATTAGAAAAAGGTGAACTTCGTATCCAGGTGACTTCAGAAACCACAAGTGAGGAGAGTCGTGGAAGACCACAAAAATCGTTAGACAACTGTAGCGATAGATCTAAGAGACGAAAACTGAAGAAATCGGCTGTGAAAAGATTAACAAAAGTGGACAAATTAACAAAAGTGGATATTATTCAAAAAGTCCTTTCTGCCAGTCCGGAGAGAATAAAACGGGACCTTAAAAGCATTCTAACACCAAACGAAAAAAAATAGTTCACAAATGGGGAAGCGCTTGCATTATTTCTGGATTTAAGAAAAATGCTCAAATTTAAACCCACCATATCATCACATAATTGCAGCTAGAAAGGAGTGTAATCCTTCAAAGGAATCTATCGAAATCACCTAAATTCCGGCACAGGTACAACTGCAAGCTCTACTTGATCATACTGAGAAAGGTTGCTACAATCAGTTAAAGGTAGTAAGTTGAAAAAACTTAAAAACTGCAATTTATCTCTTAAAACTTATGATACCATTAAGAAAGAAGTAAGTGACATTAAAACTCAAATTTCAACACTAATACCATTAGAGTTAGAGATAGACGAACAGACTATTAAATTACTTTAATAACTGCTCAGGTTTTAACTGATACAACACAAGTTTCATCTAGTCAGATAAACCAAGAACCGGCAAAGTCAATAGATTGTATTGATGCATTTGAAATTGGATTACACCGGTACATATATACGATGATAAGGTTTATGGAACAAATACTGAAAATTGGCTATGATTTGTTTGAAAATGAAACAAGTTAAAGATGCATTTCTCAAACACGGGTTAATTAAAAAACAAGGATCAGGCAATACAAGCAGAAAGTTTCTTTTTGAATCCCGAAATTACATCTGATGTAACAGGTGTTGATATAGATGTTATTTCAAGATTTAAAATAATTACTGAAGTACCTGCGTGCAGTGAACAAATTGATGCTAGAAAATTTAGTGATTATGCCAAGGAAACCCTTGCTATATATACATCCAAATACTATTATAGAAATATATCAGCAATAGCGCACAAAGTTCTTTATCATGGAGAAGATGTCCTTAAGCATCATTTACTACCAATTGGATATTTATCGGAGGAAGCCCAGGAAAAAAGAAATAAGGATTAGAGATTCTACAGAGAAAATAATACCAGAAAAATATCACGAAGTTCTAAAAATGAAGATTTATTTCATATATTATTGGCAACGGCAGATGCTTTCACCTCGAGCCTTCGAAGTCATTGGGAAGTGGATCATTCGGACCTAAATGGCGCATCTAAGGCACTGCTACAAGACAGATGTAACACAGAGCAGAATATAAAATATTTACAGGAAATATTCGAGCCAAATGAATAATAGTTATAATTTGCATTTAATATTTGAATGAAATAAAGTATAAAAATATTAATACTAAATGTTATTTTATTTATCTAGAATCTATTTATGACTATATAAATAATAGATGTACAATTAAAGAAAATTAAGTTACACTGCTTTATTTTAAAATTTACCAAACACTAGGAAATATTTAAGTATTGTTAAGCATAAGGTTAAAATTTGGGCCTTCCTAACAAAAATACGGAAAATACCTCAATGAAAATAGGGGCCATCCTATGGACAACAAAATATTATATTGTCATCCAAGATTGACCTGTAGCAAAAATTTGAGCCAAATCGGTTAAGAGGAAGTGGGTCAAAAATGAGTTAGCAGATTTGAAATGGAACAACAAACAAAAATTATATATATTATATATATAATAAAACCTAAACTCGATAAAAGCTTAAGATGTTATCTCTTGACTAAAAAAATAACTACTATAAATCTTAATTAGTTAAAAAGTTAGAGAGTTTTGGCCAATGAAAAAGGATTCTGAACACTTTGCGTCGCTTTTTAAGAGAAGATGGCCAAAGAAAATTTTTTACGATCAACAATTGTAAAATGCAAAAGTTCATTCGAAAGAAGAAACTTGTGTACCTCAGAAATTGAAACATTATTTTAACTATATCACAGTGAACAGGGTGATTCAAAATGGGCATTCTCATTATTTTGCTAAAATGAGAAATTTCTTAATATTTTTTTAATTTTCAAACATTTATAACTTTTTTGTTTAAAAGATTTCTGAACAAAATAAATTTTGTATAATTGCCCAACTTGTTAGCTATACTAGTAGCAAAAAATTTTTATAACTTTTTGAAATTAATTCTTTTTAAAAGTCCAAATTTTCCTAAATTCTCCCACTAAATAGAGCATCACTTCTAAAATTCGTAAAGAGACTAGTACTATCTTACAGTTCAAACTCTCTTCTACATTCTTATACTCCGTTGTATACCTGGCACGATCCGCCCGTGAGCAGCCGAGAAATGTTTATAATACAAGGTCTAATATATTTTAAGTAAAAAATGTGTTTTCTGTTGTAATTTTGAAGTATTTTTTTTTTTTATCAGATCTCTTTTATGAAAGACGAATTTTAGATGGAAAAGTACTTATTTTTTAATTTAGTTTACCCTTATAAAGGTATAAAATAGTTTTCTTATGAATTGCTTGGGCATAATGAAAATGTGTATTGCATATTCATAACTGCGGCTAATAAGGAACATAATTTAGGTGGAAGTACAATAATAAAACCCATTCAAAATGAATAGGGGAATTCCTGGAAAAGCGATGGGTATACGTCTATTGTGTGTGCAGTGGTTTTCTTGTCCTTCGTGTATGCGCGTGTGTACTTGTTTGTTTCTTGATCTGTGATGGTATCTTTCTGCCTGAATTTTTTCGTTGTTTATTTATAATTGTTATTCATTACAATTTCAACAATGGCTAAGTACACTTACAGAGATCTCGCCGATATTTTCTTTCAACAAAGTGATATATACGATATTGAATTGCATATACTAAGTAATGAAATTTTTAATATATGCAATACAGAAGAAATTGAACTACAGAAACAAAAAAATTATAAATTTTGGAAAGAGATTGAACGCACGCTACTATAACAAGGAAACGATGTACGAACGTAGTCATGAATATTTGTCAAAGAAGCCTGTTTTAAAAATTATATATCTAAATACCAAATGTGGCAAAAGGGGTCGACCATCAAAACCGATTAATGAATGTAGTGAAGGAACTCGAAGCCACAAGCTTCAGAATATCAATGAAGAAATATCTCCAATAACCACCAAGGACTCATTTTTGCAATAAATAAGAAATCGAAGTAGTAAAAAAAGCAAGCCCATGGCGCACAAAAAGGATTTTGAAAAATATACCTACGGCCAATAAAGACAAGAAATTTACTCCAGAAGAGGCGTTAGCATTATTTTTGGATTTCAAATTATCTAAAAATCAGTATAAGGAATTGAGGAAACGGGCCAATGATAAAAATTCTGGGATTTTCGCAGAGTTTGAGGATTTAGTCTCTGTCAAAGAAGAATGTATTTCTGTCATTCCACTTTAGCACAAATAAAATTGCAAAATCTTCTTGAAGACACTGCCATACGGTTGTTAAATACTCCTGATGCTGATCGCTTGAAATAACTTGGAAATGGGGACGTGATGGTTCCTCTGGTCAAAGAAAATAGAAGCAATGCAACGCCGAATATACACAATATGCTGACTTATTTCTGGTATCCATTCCGTTCCTGAAGATGATTTTAACGCAGCATACGAATTTTAATTGTTCTCTCTCCATGCGAGAATACGTTTTATGGAGCATATTTTAGAGAAAAAAGAAATAAAGACTACAAGAAATAAAGACTACAGATTTTTTCACAACACAAGAAAAATTGCCAGATGTTGCACTAATGAAGATCTGATTACTATTTTATTATGCACATCAGATCTTAATATGTCCAACATTCTACAAAAATGGAAAACCAACTCTATTGGATTAGATGTACAAACTAAACTATTACTAGAAGATGAAAATAAAGGCTGTTTAGAAAATATATTATTAATATAGAGATATTGCTTATATAATAATAATTTTTTAAAACATCGTTATTTTTATCATTTTAAGATATATACATATTACACAATTTTAAATTTACAAATTTATAATCAAAGTTTGCCTTTTAATCTTAAATAAAACCTACGTCTTTATCATAAATTTATTTTTATCTAAAGTAAATTTAATTAATGTTTGTATTGCTTATGCTACATAATATACTAAATTTTAACTCAAATTTTTTCAATGAACGAGCCTTTGAGCTTATTAAAAATTTCACAAGGGCCAAAGTTTGGCACTTTCTGAAATGTAAATAACAAGCATAAGTTGTAAGCGTGACTCAAATTATCAGGTTATGAGTAAAAATAACTTTAATAACAATCTTAAATAGTTTACTTTTGTGCCAAAAACAGTCAAAACTTAAAATGTGTTTAAAATCTATCATAAATATTTTTCTAACTAGTCGATTTTAAAGGTTTATACGTTAATTTAAAGCCCATAACATCACCTAGTAAACAAAAAAAAAAGAAAAAAAAGCATATATATATTTGACCGCCTTCTCGCGAAATGGTCCACCGTGCGGTGGTGTCTGCATTTCAGAACAAATTCAAGGAGATCCTTAAATTCGATCGTCGTAGCCGCTGTAGGGTGCTTATGCCACAGGTACAGGATTATCAATGAAAAAGCAACAACCCATTATCCGAAATATCTGACCAAAATCTGCGCAGGGCTGTAGTTAGGCAAAAAAGACCTATTTGCCTTGGTGTTCCGCGTTATAAAATTCTACAAGATCTTTTTTGACCAAAGACTAACACTTCAAACCGATCACAAGACGCTTCTGTCGATTTTGGGTCCAAAGAAGAGCATTCGAGCAGCGAATCGATTGTAGAGATTGGCTCTCATTGTTTGAAATGTTGGAATATTTACCAACAAACAGTTTTATCTACATACGTACTAGACACACTTTTGCAAATAATTAATAGGCACATTAACTGCTTAGATGAAGAGTATGTAATTGCTTCACTTAGTGCAGAAAGCGATATTAATCGACTTCAAGAAGACATCCTTTGTAAATTGCCAGTAATATTCAACATTGTTCAGAGAGCCACGTACCAATCAGATCTACTTATTTGTCAATGACAATTTTTTTCCTTATCTATCTATCTATCTATATATATATATATATATATATATATATACGTATGTATATATAGTTATATATATATATATATATATATATATATATATATATATACAAATATATATATATATATATATATATATATATATATACATGTATATATATATATATATATATATATATATATATATATGTATATATATATATATATATATATATATATATATAGTATGGATTATCTCCGGAATAGAGAATTTGTCTATGATACATATATATATATATAGATGTCTATGATATATATATATATATATATATATATATATATACATATATATATATATATATATATATATATATATTTATATATATATATATATATATATATATATATATATATATATACATATATATATATATATATATATATATATATATATACATATATATATATATATATATATATATATATATACATGTATATATATATATATATATATATATATATATATTATCTCTAGGATTATCTCCGGAATAGAGAATTTGTCTATGATACAGATTTAAGTATAAGAATACGTAGGATTAATGGTGAAGCTCCCCAAAAATCGATACTGGGACCATTATTGTGGAACGTAATGTACAACGAAGTACTAAGACTGAATTCACCTGAAAGGGCGAATATAGTAGGATGCGCAGGCTACATAGCATTAGTATGCGAAGGCACAGAATTATTAGAGGCAAAGTTTTACGAATCCTAGTGTACAAATAATAAAGACCTGGATTACCTCAATCCGATTAACTCTAGCTGATTATAAGATCAAAGCGGTTTTGATTAGTAGCCGTAAGGCTAAGGAAACTGTTACCCTGAGTTTTGGCACCTGTTGTATACAATCAAAGGCATTTCTAAAATATCTAGACGTGATTATTCATACACGTCTATCTTTTAATGAGCACTTGCGATATATAGCATCCAAAGCATCAAAAACCTGCTTGGCGCTATTTCGGATTATGCCAAATACAAGAGGGCCAAAGTATCTTCAGATGAAACTCTATATGCACACCCAGAATGGTCAGATTCACTTAGATACTCCACACATGTAAGGTTGGTATCCCCTGTGTGTAGGGTAGCTGCTTTGAGAATATTTAGTGCATTTCAAACAGTGTGTGCCGAAGCTGCACTTAAAATTGAGGTATGATCCGAATCGATATAGAAATCATGAAAAGGATTAACCCAGACTTCAGGTGTGGGCTGACTAGGAAGCACGGTGATTTAAACTATTCCCAACACAGTTCTTATCTGGACATGGTTGTGTTAGATCATATCTATTTCGTTTTAAGCACGACGATTCTCTGCTCTGCCTACATTGCAGTGAAAATGTTGTTGAGGATGCTGAGTATGTCGTTTTTTCTGCTCACGATTCAACAACTGGACGTCGTATTTAGAAGAAAGGATGGGGGCGTCTCAACAAGCAGGGAATATAATTTTGGCGTGTGTAATTTTGTACAGCTGTTTCAAATAGAACTTCACAGATTAAAATAGATTTGTAGAAGAATTAACAGTTCCTTACTTAGGAACAAAGGAGGACGTAGGAATAATACTGATAAAACTAAGCCCATATGTCTTCAAAAACAATTACGGTCAAAATGTTACTGTTTGTGAAAAGTGGTGTTCCAAATTGCGCCTTGTACGCGCCAGCCGTCGCACATGACTGAAATCATATTTAAACGTTAATGTCATAAAATTTTCTATCCAATAAAGACCGTTTTATGCACAATTATTTTATTTCTTATTAAGAAATCTTTTTTTTTTTGATATACAGTTTATCGTACATTACGTAAAAGTTAATAAAAGAACTTATTTGTTAGTTGTAAGTATTTAGTTTACAAAGTATTGTACGTTTACATTTGTCAACAAAGACTTAAAGGCGATGTCTTTTGTTTTGCGTTAAAAATTCGCTTTAAATATAAGATGAAATGTACACACTTAAACAAACAATGCGCAAATGTCGTTAAAGTTTTTGTTGTGTTATACACCTGTTGCTTTACGATATTCTTGTGAGACTTGATCTAGAGTCCGCTAATGTCAGGTTTGGGTTTTTTGCTTGTATAGCATATCAATCATGTGAAAAAACAATCTTACATATGTACCACTTACGGCCTTTTATGCAAATCTTTCACTTGCCCAAATAGCTGTCAGTGAGGCAACTGCTCTCATATGCGCATTGTAGTCTTTTACTACGTTAGGACAAGCTATTGAAATCACATTCATTTCCTTTTTAGTATATCTATTCGCTGTATCATCAGCACCCACATAGTTTGGCGCTAATATGGCAAGCTTATTATCTTTCCAACATGTCACTGATCCATACCTTCCTAGTTAGTTGTTGCTCCACAAAAGTTCCTTTTCTAACAGAGTATATCATAAAATCCTTTATAGCTAGTAATACGCAGCTTTTTCCGGGGCGATATGCCTTGTGTCAATGAGTAATACATTAGAGGAACAGACGTATAAGATATATCGAAATTGATAATGGCGTTCATCTAACGAAGAATCGATCTACACAATCTTACTACTATTGGCGTAAATGCTCATGAAACATGCTTGGATGATTTTGTTCACCTTAATATATCTCAAAACTGTGTATCCAGATAATCATCACAACACATATAACTTGAAACCCATTTAAGAGGTTTGCTTTATACTATTTAATACTTTGGTTGTACATATTTGCCCATCTAGAGAGAGTATTTGTTCAAATGGTGCAAAACTAACAAACAATTTATTCATGTGTTAAGCCAATGGTCTTATAATATGGAGACAGCCATGGTTTCAATGACCGGGTGGCGTTGTAAGTTATCGTTTAAATGAATTACGGATCTCATTTTCTCAAACCTGTTAAGAGTCATTGTTTGGAGGATAGTGGTACACATACTTAGACATTTTCTAATTTCAGACACATTTAAGGAAGGACAGTTACATACAAGAACTGCGCGTTGTAAATGACTACGGGAAACCATGTAATATCACTATTGGAGATCGGTTTTCAATTACGAACATGTATGATATATTCGAAAAATTAGGAAAATTGCAATATTTTATGACCCTTAATTTAACACAATGCTTTTATAAAATTGAAATGTATAAAGGAGATACTTATAAAACTCCTTTTTCAAATGGTCATTCTTATGGTATCGAGTTTTGCCGATCTGTACTAGTGCAGGATTGTGTTAATTTCGGTTGGCTTATCTCAATGACGAAAACATAGTACTGGTCGCTGGACATTACTGAAAGCAACGACCACCGTCATGTTCTAAAAGTTCAGAATGCAGCACCTTCCTTCGTCGGTACCTGTAGCAATAATATATACTGACGAAATAAAAAGCACAAACAAATCCACCAGAAAATATATTTTGCAATCTGTCTTTATCTATTATCTTACCACTATCCCCTCCTTACTTAGTTCCAGCGCAATGCACTGCATATGTATTCTCCTGAGTTCTGGTCCCACTAAAAAAAAATTGAGAAAAATGCCTTCAACAATTCAAAGATTAATGAATCAAATCTTAAAGAACATATTGGTCAAATATGCCTTGTGCAGTTAGACCAAATTCTACTGTTTTTTACAAGAAAAATAAATTGAAATAATATATAAAATCTCCATACCAAAAAGCTTCTCACTTAGTAAAGTGGAAGTATGAAATAAATGTCTTTAGTTATTCTAAGAAATGTTGGGTAAAGGTTCCCTGATGATCTGCATTAGCCCCAGTGAAATGCGCTAGATTTTTGGTAAAAAAGAACTAGCCCATAATTAAAATTAAAGAGTTTAAGAAACTCCCAAAATATAAACTAAATTAAATATGCAAGTGCTTGCGCAAAATAAAACAACTTATGTTGTCAACTTTCTAAATAAATTGTTTTTATATTAAAACAATTGTTTTTTGTTGTTCTTTATTTCTCTTACACCTACAATTTGAGTTGGCAAAAAACCAACCAGTTATTGAACAAAAAGTAAGGAAATAAAAAAGAAAAATTGATAAGTGAGTTCTTGTTTTGACTTTGATATTTGTTTCAAAGCTCCTCACTTAGTAAAGTGGAAGTATGAAATAAATGTCTTTAGTTGTTTTAAGAAATGTTGGGCAAAGGTTCCCTGATGATCTGCATTAGCCCCAGTGAAATGCGCTAGATTTTTGGGAAAAAAGAACTAGCCCATAATTAAAATTAAAGAGTTTAAGAAACTCCCAAAATATAAACTAAATTAAATATGCAAGTGCTTGCGCAAAATAAAACAACTTATTTCTAAATAAATTGTTTTTATATTAAAACAATTATTTTTTGTTGTTCTTTATTTCTCTTACACCTACAATTTGAGTCGGGCAAAAACCAACCAGTTATAGAACAAAAAGTAAGGAAATAAAAAAGAAAAATTGATAAGTGAGTTCCTGTTTTGACTTTGATATTTGTTTCAAAGCTCCTCACTTAGTAAAGTGGAAGTATGAAATAAATGTCTTTAGTTGTTTTAAGAAATGTAGGGCAAAGGTTCCCTGATGATCTGCATTAGCCCCAGTAAAATGCGCATAGGAACTAGCTAAAACCCCTCAACTGATCAATTTGAATTTTTTAATTAAATTTTGAAAAAAAGAGCTAGCACATAATTAAAATTAAAGAGTATAAAAAAACACCGAAATATAAACTAAATTAAATATGCAAGTGCTTGTGCAAAATAAAACAACTTATGTTGTCAAACTAAAGAGTTTAAAAAACACCCAAAATATAAACTAAAATAAATGAATTTAATTTAGAAGTCAATTTGCCTTTTATCAAAGAAAAGTTTGAAGATGACAATATATCATCATAAATTTAAGTGAAGTACTTGAAGGCGACGTAGAAGCTGTACAAAGTACACCGATTACATAAATATAACGGAGAATCCATTAAACATATTTAAGAATCATTTGATATTGAGGAACGTTGAAAGACAATCTAGTAAAACGAAGATTGTGTTCAAAAAGAATATTTGAGAAACTTTGTATATATCTCCCGATAGTGACCTACTGGAGTTAATCAAAGAAAAATTGTCAGAAAAAATACTGTTGCTCTGATGAGCATCTCCAAATCTATTAGAAGATATAGTCGATGGAGGCAAAATTCTTCGAACAATAAAAGAAGAGCATCCAGCAAGTAGTCATGGAGGGATAAGTGAAATTTTTGCAGAAATGAAGTAAAATTTCATTATTCAACTGCAAAAATATGTCCAAAAACACATAAATAATATTAAAATTTGCAACAAAGCCAATGTGGCAGAAACCTTTTCAAGCATTCACTAAATACAACGAAAACCCTTAGATGAGATTATTCACGTTGATATATTGTATCCACTAAGAAATATATTCTTTTTAATTAGTATTAACAAATTATTTCGGAAAAACTTTATCTGACATTAAACGAGCATATCCAGGATTTCTACGCAGACAAAAATAACGACGATAATTTGGTGAAAAAAGTGTACGAAGCAACAGTGGCGTACAATAACACTATACATCATTCATAAATAATTCAATACACAGCTAAGCTCTTAAGAAAATCTCAGAGAAAAAAATTAATAATGCGGTTGAAAGAAAACAGTAAAATATATATGACATGATTTGGAGAATGAATTCGATAACAATTGGCAGGCCCTACAACATTGTAAGATCTGACAATGTCCTAACAATATGCTCACAATGCAAAATTGTTAGCGAAAGGTTAATTGTGTGTTCAGACGATTGTAAGAAAACCTTCCAATTTCATTGGCAGGCAATTCGAAGACCATAAATTTATCTGCCAACAAAAATTATGTGTTCAAACGATTGTCAGACTGTTGTATGGAAAGAATTGCCAGATGCGTTGTTAGACATTACAAACCTTTTATATATTTTTATTATATATATATATATATATATATATATATATATATATATATATAGCATTGCCAGTATAAATATTTTTCTGACAATGGTGCCATTGGCAGATGTACAGTTTGATCACATCTGTCAATAAAATATGACCTTCAATGGCTGATAATTGGCTGACAATGGCAAAGAAGAGTGTTCACACTGTTGTCAGATGTCTAACAATATTGTTGTCTTCCAATGTACCGACAATGCTTTTTCTGACAACGTTGCAAGACAAAAATTGTAAGTTCAGACGGTTGTTAGATATTTTCTAAAAATTTTTCTTACAATATTGTAAGATCTGCCAATCGTATTAACATAGCTTTAGTAAAACAAAAGAAAGTTAGGAATTTCAAAGTAGAACATAATCAACGGAAATATATTCTTCGGGTTAACGAGAATGAAGTTCACATTGGTGTTGACACTGTTCAAGGACTTCTACAGGTCAACAGTACAGAACAGAAATTAAAAATACAGTATTACACATAACATACTCTGAGGATATAATATATATAATAAATAAAATAGAGAAAAACCTAAAAACATGAACTAACATGGCAATGTCGTCATAAGAAATCAGATTAAGTTAATTAAACCTTCCCACGTATACAAAAAAAGAGAATAATTAACGCTATAGGAAGTACGTACAAATGGTTATTTGACTAGTGGATAATAATGACATTGAAACAATCTTCGAGGATCTAAAGTATACAGATATTAATAGTCATAATGCTTTAATATCCCCAAAAAAAGCACTATCAACAAATATTGAAACGACTCCTTTGAAGTGATACCTTCAGTTGAAAATAACAGAACTCAGCTAAAGGATTCCTATAGGCTAATAGAAGCACTAATAACACAATTGTGAACGTATTCCAATATACTGATCAAATGCTTAAACTCAAGAATCTCGAAAACAGGACAATACAAATACAAGAGAGTATAGCGTCAGCCAAAAATTATATATATGTATAATACATCTCGTTGTACTCACACCTGAAAAAATATATATTTATATTCAACATTGACTACTTTAAATTGAAGTTATTAAAATAAGTACCATGACAGGAAAACATTTCATTAAAGATTACCATGAAAGTCCTAATTGACTTCCTTATAACATATCTAAAGTTAATTAACCCTTTACCAAACGATAAGCGTCTAGAAATAGATGAAGACAACGAAATCATTGTTACTATCAGTAATAAAATCTACACGTAACCAGGAAACTCTATAGTTTGGTAAATTAAATACAAGTAAGAATTGCGTTATAAATAGACATTGTGAATTAATATATAACAATAAAACTGACGTTGAACCAATCAACGACGGTGTAGTTTTAGTAAATAAGAAATTGTTATAAAAAGACTATTGTAAATAAAATCCATTTGATAAATTTGTATAACTCTGCAACATATGCATATGTATATTTCATAAAAAAAAGAAAAAAAAATACTAAATGAAATATAGTATTTCAAAAAGAAATAACGTTTGAGAAAATCAAAATGAGTCAATTTAAAAATATAAGCATATATATATCATAAAAATGTGTTTCGAATAGTTGGATCACTGTACCATTTCACCCACCTCTTTGATTTTGAGACGTTTCTCCCCAAGTAACGAAACACTTAAAAATAGTTGCGAAAATTTTTGTTAGGCTAAAGCATTTTCTTAGTCATTTCAATTAGAAACTCAGCTTTCTTGACAATAATGCCAAAGCAATGTCTGAAATGGTCAAATATTTAATTGTACTTCGATCACATCCATTTGTTGCAAATGTAACAGGCCGTATGTGGAATAAAGTCCCTGCTTTCCTAAAGTCTTTCCTGTCGTATATAGCCTTAAAAATTTTGAAATCCAATGGTCATAAGAAATACTCTCTTTATCGTCTTTCCCACTTACAATAAATCCCAATTTACAATAAATCGCTTTTGAGGTTATAGTGGATGGTAAACTAAGTTGTGTAAATATTATCATTTTAATGTATTTCTCCTAACCTGTATATATTTTTCACATATGTTATTAAATATTTTTTATAATAATAATATTGTGCTTACAGGAAACCCCACACCAAAGATAATATGGTATAGAGACGAAAGTGTAATTGACTCTAGTATGAGTTTTGTTCCTGGTCAGAGGTATGTCCGCAGCGAAATAAAACTAGGACCATTAAATAGGTCGGATCTAAACTCCAGGATAACATGTAAAGCGAATAACCACCCGCGAGCTGCTCCTGTAGAATCTGTAGTACAGATTGATATGAATTGTAAGTATACCTATTTTTGCATATTTTTATATAAATAATAACCCAAAAAGAAATACAGATCGGTTTAACAAAAAATAATGTCTAAATAGTATTCAGTTATCGAGCAAGGTTATTTGAAGTTACATAACAAACAAATTGTATGATCAAAAACAGAACTAAAGGCTACAATAAGTTCAAATGAAGTGGAAATCTTTAAATAGTTTTTCTCAGTTCTTTAAGTTATGACTCTATTGGATCAAAAGTTCGATTGTACGTTCGCAATAGAATATTGATATATAAAAAGATTCACATCTATTAAGTAGTGGCTCAGCAATGTGTATACTACGCCAGTAATTCGTAATTAAAACAACAATAACTCCCGCAAGTAAACAACAAAAAATTATATATTGTATATATATATATATATATATATATATATATATACATATACAGTAAACCTCCGATTAACGAATAGCACACGTTCTTTGTATGTAGACGTATATAGAATATTCGTGTAGTGGGCTTAACATTAGTATGCCATTTTATTGAAAATAAATAGATACGTTCTAGAAATAAAAAATATTCGCAAAGCGGTATACAAATTAGTATAAGTTTCTATCAAAATGTTCGTTATGCGAAACCCTTTTTTCAAAACATTTATAACAGAGTGATGTTACTCCTTGTAAACTATTTATTATTTTATCTTAATTGTTCTTAATTGTGCAAACAATTGAAGCAGCTAGGCCCAAAGCTTTTCCTATTTTATTATTTGAATTTTTTGACCTGCCTCCAGACATCTTAAATCATCAAGCTTTACATCCAATGTGATCGCTTTACGGATCTTTTTTGCACTAGAGGCGTGAATCTTAGTTTCTGTTCGTTTACCAGGTATTTTCATAGCAAAAGTAATTTCAACTTACCATAACACAGCAATAATAGATTTTACTGATATACCTCCAACAAAAAATTATTTTACTACACTTAAATATAAATCTAACTTATTGGTTTCGGAGAGTTCTCAAATTAAATTAAGTGCCCAGGAGACGTACAAAATAAACCATCAATCACATAGTTGTATGCGTTTAGTCGTTTTTTTTTACTTCACGTACAAGTTGTCGGATCTGATTCATGCGAATCAAAGAATTTTGATATTTTTATATGTCAGCTCATGTTTTAAACGTCTCCAAAGTTGATTGACGAAAATAACGTAATTTGATTTGTTTTATTTGTTGTGCGACGAAATGGAGAAGTGTGCGGATAAGAAAAAGTTTATTGTGCACGCTACGAAGACAAAACACAAATGCTGATTGAGGATTTTATTTGTACGTCTCCAAAAAATCATCAAATAAACGACACTAACACATTCTTACCGATTGATGGTTTATTTTGTACGTCTCCTGTGTACACTAAAATTGCACAATTCACAACTTGCACTATGGTGAAATTACTATAAGGTGCTGTTGTACAAAACAGGCAAATCTCTGACCACCTGTCGAATTATAGCCAATTTTCAATCGCATAAAGAATTTTATAATATAATAATAATGTTCGTAACTTCGAAATTTTGTAAAGCTAGAAGTTTGTAGCTAGCATATATAAATATATATATATATATATATATATATATATATATACATATACATATATATCTGTACACACACATATATATATATATATATATATATATATATATATATATATATATATATATATATGGTTGATTTATCTTTATTGACCTTATCAGTTTATTATAATATTAATCAAGCAAAATATGTAGATGATTTATTTTGCATTATTCATACATCTGAGATAGATAATATTTTATCAGAATTGAATGATTTTAATTCGAACATTAAATTTACAGCTGAAAAGGAAAAGGACTTGACACTTCCTTATTTAGATACTTTAGTTATTAGGAAAGGTAATAAATTAATAATAGATTGGTTCCAGAAACCTGCTGCTTCGGAAAGAATAATTAATTACTATTCAAAACATAGTAGACACATTATTATAAATACAGCTAACAATTTTATAGAAAGGGTTATGAATATAAGTGACAAACAATTTGACTATATCAATAAAAAGAAGGTTATAAATATATTAGAAAATAACAATTTTCCTAATCATATAATAAATAAATTAATATCACAATATAGAAATAGAAGAACAGAAAATACTAATAGTAATACAGAACAAAAATTATTTAAATCTTTAACATACATACCAGGGATATCAGATGTAAAAAATAATAAAAGATGTAAAGCAAAAACTAAACTTTTATTATTGTTTTGTTTCTAAAGCTTTTCATCCATTAATCAAAACATTTTATTTAAGTGCTCATAAATAATTTTTCCACCGTTTGTATATTAAAATTGGATTCATGTTGGATATGACATGATTGCTCGAAGTCTAATTTATTATGTAAGACAAGGATTTTTTTCGCATGACAAAAAATATTGTTAAATTATACAATTCCCAATAAAATTTGTTAAAATAATAACAAATGTATTGAAACATTAAGAAATGTACTAGTTATGTATATGTATACCATCCAAGCAAATATAACAAAACTCGTTATTCGAGTACACTTTTAATTGAAAACATAATGTTTGAAATTTCTTATACTTTTCTTGTTTTGCATGTGCACCTGTTTGAAAAACTGGTAATAATACATAAAAACGTACATATGTACTATTATAATATGTATGTATACGTCAAAAGAAAGAAAATATTTTAAATTAAATGTGTTGTCTTTCAATGTTTAAACAAGACAGTGTCTACGTAATACAATGTTTGGAAAAGAAATGAACTAAGAATATGAATACTAAAAGAACTAAGAGAGAAGAACGGTCTTCATATTGCTGTAGAGTTGCCAAACTCTTCCAACGCTCCTTATCAAAATTAATGTCACCTACAATGAAATCACTAAAATATGTAATTAATTCCTTAAAATATAAGGGTTTGCTTATGTCAGACTCTTCGTTACGATATCTGAAACCATTGATTCAATTGGGCAGTATCTCAATGGAATTGATTTACATATTTTCGTTCTGCATCCTATAAGTAACGCCATGACCTATTGCGACTATCAAATTGTAATCAAAACAGTTTCGGTTTCGTGATAGATTTCTATTCTAAGGTAGTAGTCAGTGGAAAATTCTCCGCAAACAAACTTTAGATTTCCAATACTTTAGACTTTTCCTCACACCCAATGATTGCATTTAGAATTTTGTTAGGAAATTTAGAATCCATCACCACGATGAATTCCATATTTAAGATAGGCTGAGCTAATTTCTACCTAGTGTATGTGCATTTTGCAATGATCTGCTAGCGCAATTATGAGAATGCTTCGGTATAATCAATTCCAAATCTTCGATTACAATCCTTAGTCACAACCCTCGCCTTATAGCGTTCTATATCACCACGTTGATTTATTATGCCATATCCCCACTTGGAGTTTATAGGCCTAGCATGGGGCAATATTTCTTGTGGTGTGACTTCGTAATTATGGCTGTATGCCACGTTTCTTTGTGTGGACTATTTGTTGCCTCTTTGACGATTGTCGAGTCACTTTCCTGCATCACATTAATCAAAAGTTTTTGTTTTCTTGGCTTGCATATTTCACTTTTTAGTATAAAATCTTTTTTTTTTTTGTGTCTTGGACTAGCACTCAGGGGATGGCCCCTACATATACAGTGCATTATGTTAGAGCTAGGAAGAAGTGGATATTTTAAGAGGACATATGAATACAGATTAGAAAATAAAAATTTTGTTTAGCTATTTTTAATTCGCTGATGAATGTTTTGCTACAGGTACTGGACGAAGAATGGTGCTGCTCTTTTAGTACATGACGGTGTTAATTACTGTCGAAAATTTCCAGCGACCAGAGTCCTCGCCATTGAGAAAAGTCGACAACAATTATTACAGTCCTACACTGCGTTTAATTGTTGTTGATACCATATTCATGACTGAGTGCGAAGTCGAACTCGGAATTTAAGGCATCGTAATCTTGTGTCTTACTACTTCAGCCAACAGTACCTTTAAATGGCTGAAATCAACTAGCGCTAACAATACCTAATAAATATCTAATAAAATAGAACAAAATTAATAACATTTCTCTATGGTTTTTCTTCAAGAAGAAGTTCTTTTTGTTTTAATAAGGAAAACCTAATTGAAAAAATCAAGAAGAAACTTCACGGTTTTTTCTTCTTGATTTTATTAGGTTATCTTCTTGTTTTTTTTCAAAAGATTTTCTTCTTGATTTTATTCGGTTTTCTTTTTGTTTTTTCCAAAAAGAGTTTCTTGAGTTTGTTTGATATTATGGATTTTTATTAATAAGTTCACTTATAAGTATTAAGAAGGATATTATATAAAAATAAATAATATAAATAATAATAATTCTATAGAAACTAATTCAGTACTCAGTAAGTAAATATATAATAAAAAAATTTTAAAGTAATATAATATAATTATAATCAATTAATATAGTTATAAACAATTGCAAACTGTCAACCCTTACAAGTTCATAACATGAGAAATCATTGTATCGTGGCCATTCATGAAAAATATTCTTCAAAGAACTGGCATTTTGTATCTCATCAATTCTAGTTTCCCTTGTTTCGCTCCAGAAAAGAAATTACCTGATCACGTGGACTGCAATTGTGCTGCAACTAGCATTTTCGGTTGAAATATGTATCTTGAAGAGGGAAAGATAAATGTATAAAGATGTACATATGTATATTACTTTAATGAATTTTTAATGTTCATACCGTTATGCTAATCTTTAAAAGATTTCTCCTGTAATAGATAACGGTAATAGATAACGGCGGTGGACCAACTAAATACTAAAACTTAGCGAAACATTATATATTTAAATAGTATTAGTAACGTTTTGTTAAGACTGAACTGTGTGTACACTTTTGTCATACCATATTTTCGTTATTTTTGTTAAAGGACAAATAAATTAATTTAACTTTTATTTTTTATGGATAAAGATGATTTTCGAAAAAAACTGTATCATTAATTTTTCTATTAACTAAGTGTTTTTTTCAGAATGGCACTGTATGTGACTGCATGTAGATTTTAGTCCTTCGCTGTATGTATATTACTTTAAGGAATTTTCAATGTTCATACAGTTATGCTAATCTTTAAATGATTCCTCTGGAATGGTAGAAATATCATCGGAGTTTTCTTTTCCAACATTATTCCAAAGAGAAAATAATTTTCCTGTTTGATTTCTCTTCCCGTCTTTCCGTTTCAAAACAATTTTGTTTTCCGTATTATCTTTCACTTTTCGATGCGTTGTGCCAAATAGAGTCCATTATTTACTAATTAGATTTAATTAATTTAAGTAATAACTTTCCTTTTTTTAAAAAATATTTTTATTACGAGTTCCACTTCTTGGCTTATCAGTTGTCCACGTTAAATTAAAAGTTTGATTTACAGTGCATATAGTTAGAGATGTTCGGCGCAACACTTATGCAAACACGCAAAAATAAAATTATAAATGTTAAAAAAAAAACATCATAAAAAATTTCTCTGTTGATTTGTATGCATTCATGAAATAACAAGCCAACTAATATAATCAAGAAGATATTCTTATTAAAAAAATTAATAAGATATTTTCCACATAATCAAATAGAAACCTAATGAAATCAAGAAGAAAGACATAATTAAAAAAAAGTATTAGGTAGGCTTAATGAAATCAATAAGATATTCTTTTTGAAAAAATTAATAAGACAGCCCAATGAAATTAATAAGAAATCCTTGTTTTATATAATTTATAAGAAAACCTAACAGAATCAAGAAGATTTTTTGTTTGTTTTTTGGTGCCAAAAATAACGGAATTTGAGTAAAAAAAGGCTAAATAATAAGATATTCTTCTTAATTTCATGTGTTTTACTTTTTGAAAAAATTAAAAAGATTTAGCTCATAAAAACAATAAAACGTTTCATAGAGAAAATCTTCTTGAATCTACTAGGCAGTTATCTGAATTTAGACTTCCTGTGAACTTGAGCCGATTTAAACCGGTATGATTGGCATATAAAAGTAGCCAACTTAAATATATTATTTATTTTTCTAATAAATTTAATATTTTTCTAATAATTTAAAGAAAATTGTTGCAACTAGTTGTAATAAAAGACAGAACCAGAAATCGAAAATTTTAAATTGGCATATATAAGAACCTAAAGAAAAATAATAATTTTTGGCCATCAAATATATTTTATATTAAAAAAAATAAATTGGTATGGAACAAAATAAAAAAAAAAAAAACAAATAATAATATTGGTATAAAAAATTCGCTTCAACGGTTGGATAATTGAATATAATTTGATACATAAAAGGAACGAAATAAAAGAATTTATATCCAAAAGGACTTTAATGGAACTAGAAATGAGAAAAGACAGATGCAATGGTAGAAAATATAAATATTGTTTTAATATCAAAGTAAATAACTAAAGCTGATTTTTTTCAGAATTCAGGAAAAATAGAATTGGTATTAAAAGTCAAAGAAAATCCATAGGTGCACAAAAAAAAATTTTGAGTATATTGTTCTAGTTTTTCAGCCTTTGATTCTTTTATATTTCAAATAATAATATTGAACTTGAGGCTTGTTTTTATAAAATAAATATATAATAATACATAACTTTTTATAGAAACAAGCCTCAAGCTCAATTTTATTATTTGAAATACAAAAAAAAATTTTTTTGGGCATATATGTAACGAACTAAAACAAGTTCTTTCTCTTTCTTTCTAAATTGAAGATATACTTTATTTTTAAACAAATTCATTCGTATTAGAAATCAGAAAAGCTGAAGATAGCTTCAGAGCTGGAATATCGAAAACTTTTCTGCCATATATAAGTAACTTAATTAAACATATGTTTGTATGCAAACATATTTTATATATCTTTAGTAGCTTAAAAACGTCTATTCTTTAGCTTAGGATATATTTTTATATTATTTTAGAAAGACTTTTTACTTTTAAGCAATTGAAGATACAGTCCACTCTTCATATTTTGAAACTCGTTTATTTCGCGATAATTTAAAATGTTTTCCAGTTCCCTTGAAAAATAATCAATATATTGAAAAAAAGTTATATAAATCTGGTCCCCTCGAAGCGTTATAATTTAAATTTTTTTGGCTTTCTGCTCTATAATGTTAATTATTTTGATTGCTGTGTATTATAGAAAAAATAATTTAATAAAACAATCTATTATTTTTGTTTTATGCAATGTACTGGTCCACCAACGTTCTATAATTTCCATTTCGGTTCTTTACACTCTATTATTTGAACTCATAATGTGATTTTGTTTCTATTTCTCACTACATTACGCTCTCAAAACATATACAAGTGACGATTTCTTTTCAGCTCTTATCACAATTGAAAATTCAATAGACGAAGACAGATTGCAGTCGTTAAATAAAAAATACGTATTCCTTTTTCATAATTGTGAACTTATACATACATCTGTAAGAAAGTCACAATAAGAGCTAAGAAATGTTAATTAAACCCTTGTTAATTTGAGTTTTTTATTGCCCTTTTGATAATATGAACTTTTTCTCTTATCAACTACGGGCCAAAGGTCAGGTTTTTTGCCCATAAATAGATTACTGCATTAGTGAGTTTGATGCCTATTGCATTTAGAGTTTTAGGTGCCTCTGATTTCAAATCTGATATTAAATTTCAAGAATTCAAAATGGCGGACACAAAATGTTGATCAAATTTTTTGAAGGTAGTTCTTTTGGATTTCTTTTTGACTAGAATGAAACTGAAAGAAAGTTTTATGGTGCTAAACGTGTCAAAAGATGCGGGAAATTCAAAATGGCGTAATCAATGTGATAACCAAAAAAATTTGTTTATACTATTCTCATATATTGATCTACAGAGATTACATATTAAACTTATGGAGCATCTGAGGGCTGCTGATAATACTGTTTAAAAAAATCAAGGTATCATTTCGATAAAGACGTTGAAATTTGGTAAGATTAGAGAGAAAGGTGGTTTTATATGATATATAATCTTCTGTTACCCATTCTCAACTTTTTTAAAGTATATTTCACACTTACATCCTTATCGCTTTCACTTGATACGTTTTGCAATATATATCGATTAGTTAAATTCGCCATCGTTATTCTACTCGAGTTAATATATCGAAAAGAACTAATACTGAGCTTTTGCCTAAATTTTATTATATATAGACTTTTTACAAATAGCAACTAGATGTATTAATTTCAGTTCTATGGTCAGTTTATTTTATAAATTATAAAATAATCGTTCATTTATAACTGCTCTGAATATCTGGTAAACAAGGGAAGCATACCACCTCGTGGCACTATACCAAACACACTGGCTACAATACTTAGATCGTTAATTCAACCCGGGATATGATTTCAAGTAAATACCAAACCCACATTTATTTTCGTTAATTGTACACCCATTTTAATAAAACAAATTAACAGTACCTAAATAACTAAGAAAGAGAATTAAAAACTTGTTCGAAAAATGATACAAAGGGAGTTATTTGTTTTCCTTGGATTGAAATTTATGAATAATATGAAATGATTATTTAGAAGATTCCTCAACTACGTGGGTAGTTAATTCAGTTTATTGTCAATATCTCTTTTGTTTATGAACGATATATATAAAGGTAAGACATTATTGAGTCGATTGACATAAAAATCATTGTATTATCCTTTAAATATTCTTAAATCTAAGAGTTGAAAAAATTAGAATTTCAAAATTTTGCGAATTTTGATAATATGTAAGGAGTTTTACGCGGTTTTTGTAATACTCATTATCAGTTTTTGCAACTGGTATGTAAAATGGATCAGATGCAATAGCTTATATTAAACGTATTTTCAATATCTTAAGAATTGTATAAATAATCCTTATAGCAAAACTAGGACTAAATATATGAAATTTTGACTTTCAGCGCTTATCAACAAAATTCTACGGACCGAAAATGAAAGATATTCTACTGTAACATAGCTTAAGTTTTAATACTTAAAAAAAGATATATATGTATATATATATATATATATATATATATATATATATGCAGACTTCCCTTTTACCTGAATCGGACTTTTGGCCAGAAAACCTGATATACTATGACTCATTTATAGTATATGATTGCTCATATACTAAAATATTTAATTTCTAACAAAATTTTCCATTTTCTTCCGTAGAATATATTTAATAATACAGTCGAATATCGGTAACTTGAATTTTAGGGGACCACATTACGTGCCATACGAAGTTTTGCCGGTATATAATATTATGGAGATTTTCTTCCAAGCTACTAAACTTCGTAAATGCACTATAAGATAGGAATATGATATAAAAAGCAACATAAGCATGACTTAAAAACCAATCCAAGAAACATATAAACTCTAATTTTGCTATATGCATTTTTTTCCAGTTTCACCTTTAAATATAAGACTGTTGGGAGCCCATCAACCTCTTTCTGCGGGACGGCGCTATGACCTTCTGTGTCAGAGCTCTGGCTCTCGTCCTCCAGCAGTAATAACGTGGTGGTTAGATGGAGTAAGATTAGAAAAGACAACGGAAACGGTAAGTATTAAACCAAAAATTTTATCAAAATGATTATACAACATTACAAAACATTTATTAATGTTGTGATTTGTTTATTTTATGAACATTTTATTTCTGCTATATTAATATTTTTATAGGCTAATTGTTCTAACTTAGTTAAAATCTCAGAAAGACATGATGATAAATATTCCTAGGCACAAAGGAAGTCAACATCAGTTTTATTCAACTTACACAGCAGAGCAGAACAGCTGTTTTCGAAAGTCGCTACACTTTCATCTTCAGTGCTCATGTGTATATTGTGTTTATAACCACTGTTTAGGTGGCTTAGTTGAATGTGATAACAGTTTTCTATTTACACAAATTTTATTGTGAAAAACAATCCGAGAACTGTATCAACCTGATGTTAACACTTTTGTGTTATGATACCTGTGTCACCATTTGATTATTTTCTTCATGTCCCATTTTTCTGAATTTTTTGTTCCATTATACATTAAGTCAAACTTTTTTGGTTTGAATTTTATACTTGAGTATATGTGAATGTTTTTCCAATTTTCATTGGCAGCTCAAGCCCAAGCTCAAATTGTATGTCATTTGTTAGTTTTATGAACATTTTATTTTTGCTATATTAATAATTTTATAGGCTAATTGTTCTAACTTAGTTAAAATCTCAGAAAGACATGATGATAAATATTCCTAGGCAAAAAGGAAGTCAACATCAGTTTTATTCAACTTACACAGCAGAGCAGAACAGCTGTTTTCGAAAGTCGCTACACTTTCATCTTCAGTGCTCATGTGTATATTGTGTTTATCACCACTGTTTAGGTGGCTTAGTTGAATGTGATAACAGTTTTCTATTTACACAAATTTTATTGTGAAAAACAATCCGAGAACTGTATCAACCTGATGTCACTTTTGTGTTATGATACCTGTGTCACCATTTGATTATTTTCTTCATGTCCCATTTTTCTGAATTTTTTGTTCCATTATACATTAAGTCAAACTTTTTTTACTTTCGAAAACAGCTGTTCTGCTCTGTTGTGTAAGTTGAATAAAACTGATGTTGACTTCCTTTGTGCCTAGGAATATTTATCATCATGTCTTTCTGAGATTTTAACTAAGTTAGAACAATTAGCCTATAAAAATATTAATTTATTAATGTTGTTCGATGAAGATCATTAACAACACAGACAAAACGGTTTAGATTAGTCGACATACTAATATCAAAAGTTATTCATTAAAAATTGCTTTTGTGCACATATACATATACATAAGTACATAATCAGGGCTATTCCAGAAGTCACCTTTACCACATATATGCGGCGCGTCGTACACTCCCACAAACTACATAGATTGGGAGGATATATGTAAATGGATATTGAATCGATTGCACTATCACCAAATTGTCACTAATATGGCGGAGAAGTGCATCAGAACATACGAGAAATGAAAAATAAAAACAAAAAAGAAATAAAAAATGTTTTCTTTATTATTCTCTATCATAGGGACACATACATATATTAAGGATATATGTAAATACACATTGTCAATATTACTAATAAGTTTTTTCACAAAATGGATTATGGTTTCATGCAAATGCATGTTTTTTCCCTCAAGCCGGATTATGGCAAAACTAAATTTGCTTAAAAATGCCATGGATTTGTTAATGCATATTTCGGCATATTTTGATGAAAATGCATATATTTGCATATATTTGTTATAAATGCACATCATGTCATATATTGTTAAAAATTCGATTTTAGTACACAGTATATTGATGAAAATGCAAATGAAATTATTACGCGGGTATCACTATATAAAGAAAAGTGTGTTGATGGCTTATTACGCAAACTACTTTGATCAATTTAAAGTACTTTAAATGAAGGATACGCTATAGCAACAAAGAAAATTTAAAAAATATTAAGTTTATGTTCAATAAAATTCAATTGGTGTTTGTTAATGCAAATTATGCGTTTCTCATTAATACAATTGATAAGCTTCAACAATTTAGTTCATTGCCTAGCCAAACCAAAATAATTGACGAAGCTTTAAATAAAATTAATGCTGTTGAGGGCATATTTAGTAAACAAAATTCGGAATAAACTATATGCCGTTATTAAAAAAAATATTGGATTTCAAAAAATAAGACTGATAGCTGGCGTTTTGGCTTCAATACCTTGTGATGATTCCGTTAAAGATATACATATATTCCGTAAAAGAAATAGAATCATTTAAATATGCGCCGCACAGTGGACCATTTCGCGAGAAGGCTGCCAAAACTCATTTTTTTACTATCACCAATTGTAAAATGTAACAGTTCATTTGAAAGTAGACACTTTTATATCTCGGGAACCAAAAAATTTAAACTATATTTTAAATATATCACCGTGAACAAGGTGATTCAAAACGGGAATTTTCATAATATTGCTGAAATGAGAAATTTCTTAATAAGTTTTTAATTTTTAAACATCTATTACTTTTTTGTTTTAAAAGATTTCTAAACAAAATAAATTTTGTATATCTGCCAAGCTTGTAGCAAAAAAAATTTTAAAACTTTTTGAAATTAATTTTAAAAAAATTATTTTTCTTAACGTCCAAATTTTCCTAAATCTTCTCACTTAATAGAGCATAACTTCTAAAGTTCGTAAAAGTTCGTAATAATAATAATAATTAAATAAATACAACCTAACCAAAACAAAAAAAAAAAAAAAATTCAGTACCATAGGTAACGACAAATATAATTTTTTCAAATTAAAAAAATTAAAATATTTTTTCCTTCTTACTTGACACTTATCGTTACATTTTGCACAATTTACACAACATCTATATAAGTTATAGCCTATGTGTTGTTCTGATGTATAAGCTATATTATTGTAAAGTTGCATTAAAATCCATTCGGTACTTTTGCTTGAAGGAGTAACAAACATCCACACATCTACACATCCGCACTGACAAACATTTTGCTTTATAATATGATGAATTAAAATGATATCTTTTTGTTTGTTTCAATAAAAATTAAAATATAAAGGAATACTTCATTTTTTTAGTGCATATTTCGCGTTTTTGGTTCATATTTTAGATGCGTAAAATACAATTTTTTAGTGCATAAAGTCCCTGTCCCTGATAATAAGAATTAATGATACTAGAATAATCGTGGAAGCACAATACAAAAGCAGCCTCATCTCTGTTTACATATTTATTTGCATTAGAACACTGAGTTGCCATTACAATCAACGAAAAGTGCCTTTGTTTTGAAATCCATTAGTAATCACGAAAAATTCATTATTTTTTGTTATTCTTTGTATTTTCAGACTTCAAGTGACGGTAATCAAACAACAAGTACTTTATCTATAACGTTTAGTAAAAATGACGCCGGAAAGTTGTTGACATGTAAGGCATATAATCATGCAGTTCCCTCTGAACCATTAGAAGACGGATGGAGACTGGATATTCAGTGTAAGTTATAGACATTTTCTAATATTATACGTATATCGTCATGACACAAAAAAATATATCAAACCAATGAAGTTATATATAGAATTCGTACATATTGACATGGTACATATATCGAAAGTAGTAATTATAATTTATCTACCACGTGAAGCTTTAAGGCAAAAAGTAATTTTTTATTCGTGAACATATTTTATATTTCCAATGCAACCCATTTTACTTGCTTTGTGTTTTCATCCTTCATTATTTTTATAAATACCAATATTTGCTGACACATGAATACTTGGTATTTCACACACTTCAATAACCGCAAAACGATGCGCACTATAATTTACTTGTATCGAAGTATATCAGATTTTGGAATCTGGAAACTTTTTGACTCGGAATAGCAAAATATTACAACTTACAAAATAAAAAAGTTTCGAGGAACCACAAAATTTTCTTGATGCCAAATAACACCATGCAACAGTGAAAAAAGTTCTACTATAAAATTTTAGTAAAACCCTATAATGTTTGGCCAATTCGGTGACCGTTCTTTTTTTATGGGCCTACAAAGTTTCCCAATATTAGCATGATTCTTTTAAGAAGACGTTTAATTCATTGATTTTTGTATATGGTAGCAAAAACACTTAAAACTACACAGAGGAATGAAAAAGTTTGTTTCTTTATAAAAACACAAAGCTACTTATTCTAATCAATCAAACAATATTTTGGATATATTATCAGTATCAGCTGTAAAATGTCTTCTTTTATTGTTGGTACAACATTTCTAACTTATACGTACGTTTTAATGTATATATGTATATGTATATACATATACATATATATATATATATATATATATATATATATATATATATATACATATATATATATACATATATATACATATATATATATATATATATATATATATATACATATACATATACATATCTATATATATATATATATATATATATATATCTACATACATATATAGATATCTATTCAGCATTAAACATTTATATATTTTTAAAATACAATGTAGTGACAATGCATTGATATATGTTGATGCATAATTCCAATATTTGAAATTTTATTTATGTCCAATAAACCTGCTTCTGAGGTTATTTTGTTTTGAACCTACATACACTTTATTGTATATTTCAATATCAATAACTTCACATGGAATTTTATAAACCATATATGACTTTTCCATGGGACAGTACAATATAGTACTGATACGCATCTAATTTATAAATTGACTGGCATACTTTTCTAAAATTTTTGAATACATGTATAAAAAGTAGAACATCTGTTTTTAAATATTGTGGCTTCATATACATAATCTTATAGAGTTTTGCAATTGAAGGTACGCCAGACCTGTTTTGCATGCCTATAACCTTCAAACGGGGAATCCTAATTATTAAGGTTCATTATAAATAATCTTATTGGTTAAAGACTCTAAGCTACCAGGCATAAAACTTAATATGTCTAGAAAGCTTAGCTCAACATAACAATCATTACTAATTTTTTGAATGCTCATCATTCCAAATGATATTTTGCTCAATCTCAAAATATGTTATTAATGTTATTTGAATACCGATGGTTATTTTCAAAACTATAAACAAACAAAAGTACTAAAAAGTTTAAAATAATGTTATATGAAAAGAAGGTATACGGCAACCCTAAATAATTAGTGATTGGTTATATTTCATAAAAAAACTATCACGCTTTACCATTTTGTATGTGAAATGATAGATTAAAATTCAAAAAATAGTCATTACTGAAATTGGGGGAGTTTTTTTATTTAATTGTCCCCACAACGGAAAAATAAAAGGATTTCTGAAAATTTTAATTTATTTTCGAAAATAGTAGTCCAAGAGAGATATGTGCCAAAAATGTCATTAAGCTACCATAACTCCTTCGATTTTTTTCCACTTTTACTATGGGGACCGTTCACTGTGTATGGTCTGCTTGAAATTCGGTTTTGCTACACTGATATATTACCTTCTGTAACCATTTCTCTAATAAAAAAAATTTTTAATTGCAATGTGTTTTGTTCTTTTGTGAAATTCGTGATTCTGCGCTAAGCGAATGGCAGCAGTATTGTCAATTTCTATGCATGGTTTCTGCTTTAAATTAATTACTTGTTTATATTGTCTTCTTAGCCAAATAAGTTCTTTTGCAGCTTAGTTGCCAGACACAATTTCTGTTTCGATAGTAAATGTTGATACCATTTCTTTTCTCTCACTCAACCAAGATGTTATTATGACATTAGATGTTGAAGCACTAAAGAAATTTAGGACCTGCCTTGTTGTAACAAATTCCAACATCTACCGTTCTAACTGAATACCTAAATACTGATTTACACGCTGTACATTTTCTTTAATTAGATTTTCTAAAGATCTTGACAGGTAACCTATGGTATATGCTAGGTCTGGCCTCGTTCGTAACATTACAATAAATAAGTATCAGCTGAACTGACTTTAAACTCCTAACCTCCCTATTCGTTTTTCTAGCACCTATTAGCTTGCTGAAGATCGTATAAAGTTCTTTTTAAATGAAATCCTTGTTCTGAAGCATCATTAAATCCCTAAGACTGCATGTATATATTTTCTTCTAACTTACCTTACAGAAATGCTGTAAATAAATCGAATTAAGCTATAAACAAACATTAACTTATAGTAATGCTTAAAACGAAACGGTTGGTTGACATTTTTGCCACGGGACTAAAATTTTGATCGTACTCAGTTGCTTTCGTTAGCTTAAAACCTTTAATTACCAGTTTTACTGTGTATTTACTTATCGTACCATCAGCATTATTTTTATTTTTGAAATCCCATTTTGCCGGGAGAACTTTATAGATAACTGGTAGTTCTGTAAAGCCTGCCATACACGACATGTTTTTTACATCTGACATGTCAAATTTTTTACGGAAATCACTTATGTATATTTCGTGTGTTAATTTTAAAATATTACTTCTGTAAAAGACAGACACAGAGTGATCTGACAAAATTTAAATAGAGCGTGTTCTATTATCTACTGACAAACCATCTGACATCAGCTGTTCTTATTAAAAAAAATATATGTTGCTTGAAATCTTTGCCACCATGAAAAATTCAACATAGTTGCCTGAAGTTGATATATTACAAACCGATATATAAATACATATATATATATATGTATATATATATATATATATATATATATATATATATAATATATATATATATATATATGTATATATATATATATATATATATGTATATATATATATATATATATATATATATAAAGTTTTATTATTATATACATATATAACCATCTTACGGCACAAACAAAAATTTTTATGGTGGTAGTATAACATTTTAAAACCTTCGACCTATCTTGGTGTTGCTATGTTGTGCGCTCAGCTGTTGAAAAAAACAGAAACTATGTCAGAAATTAACATGTACGTTTTTGACCGAGTATTATTAACCTTCGTAAAATGATTGTTTTTGAGACGTGCACAATTACATATGAGTTGAAAAAAAAATAGTATGAGATGTAAAAAACGTGTCGAATTCATAGTTTTTAGCCATTCTTCCTTTTGTTCACTTGCAATAGCTTCGTTATACGTGTTCGGTGTTTGAATTTTGTTTACAAATTCGTGAGATGGCTTCACAAACTCATAACCCAATCGATTATAATTGTACGATATTGTACTTATTTCCTCATCAGAATCATCTTCTCTCAAACGTTTATTACTGCGTGATCCAGTATTTTGACTAACATTTTCCGAATTATCAACTATTCCTTCTGTTTCTTCTTCATAATCATCATCTTAAGCATAATTTTTATGTCCATAGATCTCTTCTCTTTTTAAATTGGTGGTACAATTTGTTTCATTTCTTTTACTTTAATGCTTTTTTGTACAATCAGGACTTTCTAAAAATGGTAAATCCCTAGCGTAAATCCAATATAGACTCGATATCTCTCATCACTATCATAACCAACGAGATATCCTTTAATATCATTCTGATCTTCTTACGTTTATAATTTGGTATATGAACAAAACATGTTGAACCAATAATTCTACGGTGGCTAGTTCAAGGTTTTTTAAATAGCAAAGTTCAAATGGGTTTACATCTTTTATGAAACTCTTTCCTGTACGATTAATAATGTAAACCGCTGATCTTACAAACTTAATCCATAAAGCATTAGGAAACTCAACATCAATATTTGATTATTTGAAAGTTCTTCTGCATTGCCAATTTGTTGGGGAGTGTATGGAATAGTTAGTATGTGATCAATGATCAGTAATAAACTCCCCACCATTATCATTAAGAAGCGCTTTAATTATGCGTCCTTGACTTTTTCCATGAATAATCATTTCTACCACAGTGTCCTTGACCTCAGATTTGTTTCTTATTATATAACCATATTTATATATTTTGTAAAATCATCTTTATGTACTACCAAATACTTAAAAGCTTTAAATTAAGTTGGAAAAGAACTACAAACATCAGTAAATATCAGCAGCTGTAGCTGTAGCTGTTTTACATCTTCCAAATAGTAGACTATATAGTTTTCCATACATGCATGATTCACATATTTCATCATTATTTTAGACCTTAATGTATTTTTGTATTTTATTCTTCACATTTTGATTTTCTTGGTGATAGCGAAGTTTTATCAACAGCTATATGTACTTTATTTATTGTTGATATTGTCTTGATATTTGCTTTATACAAAGGTCCTTAAGCTTCACGATTTTCACTTAAAATAGGCGTAGTATTTAGAATTAATTGGCATACCATTTGAAAAGATTTAAATTCACTATAAGGGCTTTTTGTCATGAGCTGCCAAAACCAAACAACTTCTAGCCTTATTCTGATTTCTTTCTATTAATTTTTGATGAAAAGACTACAATACCTTTTCCTTTAGCATTAAGTTTTTCTTTTCCAGCTGCTTGAATAAAATGTTGTTCCTTAAAATTTTCATATTTTATATAAAAATTCCGCTGAATGATGACATATTTGGAAGCACCATTGTCTACCCACCAATCCACTGTTGTTGGAACTGAGTTAACTTCACCAGTTACTGACTGAAGTGCTACGTTAGAGCAGTTGGCTTTATCGTCTGCTATCCATTTACGGAATTCTTTTAACCATTGATCTTTCTGTTTGCTGTAATGTCAAATCGTTGCTTTATTTGCTTTCAAGTTCTTATTTTTATTGCTTACAATCAGAACTTCTTGTTCCGTTGTTCAGATATATCTTCGTTCCTTAAAATTCATTCATCATAAGTTCATCTAAAGATTTGTCTTTATCTTGTGTTAGCATTATCCAACTTGCTTTAATCATTTCAAATGTGCTCGGTATAGAATTTTACAGGCTAACAACAAATCTGGTCACAGATAATTTATCTTTTAATTTGATGATATAAATAATTTCATTAAATAAATTCTTCAACTTAGATATATGTATGTATATGTAGAAACATCTTCTTGATCACTCTGTTAAAATGAGAAAAGCTCGGTAAACATTTTTAATAACTGATTTTTTGAAGTTGCTTAACATTGTTGCTTTAAAACTTGCCACATTTCGAAAGCACTATCTTTATCCATCACTTTTTGACAGATAGGAATTTGACTTTTTATAAACTTTGCTATAGATTCAGGCCTTAACAATCTTTTTTCAAGTCCATCTATCGCTCCTTCATGAAATTTTAATAAGTTGTTTAACTTTCGCTTCCACATAGGCCAATCAGACTCTCTGGATAAATGCTTTACAAACTCTATTCCTTGACGCATAAATGCTTCTTTATATGGGAAACACTAAATTACTAACAATTAAATATGTAAAATCCAAAAGTTTTCGCATTGAAAAATATGAGGTTTGGGGTAACAATAATTGTGCATATTTTAATTCTATATTTTAGTTTCGAGTACCTCCGGGTTGAGCCCAAGGTTTTATTATTTACCGATTTATCACCGTTAAAAGAAATTCTGTGCTATTAGCGATAACAAGACATAGTGATCTAACGGTGTATTGATATTTTTTGAAATTAAATTTTGTGAACAAAAAAACATTAAACTGTTGCACATTACTTGATACTTCCGCTGCTTTACTGCGTAGATACGGTGTCAATGCGATTTTTGGTTCGTTAATATTTGATGTACGAGTATACTAAATTAGTGAAAATTTTGCAGTACTAAAGTACAAGTAATAAGAGAAACAAGTGGGCGGTGAATAATAAGTAAACACAAATTAAACAATAAAAAGTTATAATGGCAAGCTCACCTAAGAAGCTACGAAGCGATGATGATATATTTTTGGTAGGAAAAAGCGAAAGTGAACTGAAAGGCGGAAAGTTGCCTAATATGAATCAAGTTCTTCAATTATTTTTTTTATAAAACCCGAGTGCAAAAACTCCCTGTGAAGGCAAGCATAAAATATACAATACATTCTACTCTTCAATTTTGACAAAAAGCAAATTCTTTATGCCGCATGGAAAAAATTGTCCAAGAACAGATTTGGCAAATATGAAATATATAAAAACGATGAGAAAGAGTTCTGTGAAAAAATCGAAAGGTCGGCCAGGTTGTATATCAGGCCGGGATTTAAAGCTGTCACGAAAACAAGGACGCAAAGCGAAGCTACTGGAAGAAGCAGAAAAGCGCAAACGAAAATATCAAGAAGAGTCTCAAGAAGTTTAAGGTGTTGGTCAATATAAAGTCTTTTTTATTGTTATTTTTAATTATTGTTTGTTATTCAAAGATGAGTTGCGTCTGATACAGATACCTCAAAAAGTATTGTATGCGAAGGCGTAGAAATGGACAATTCAGCTCCGGAAGTTGATTACCTGAAGGACCAATATTAAGGAATAAAGGGATCTCTCGGGAAAATCAATTTCGTTGATGATCGAATGTTAGCAAGCATGGATAAATGCCGATCAGTGATCGCTATGCAATGCATTTAACATCTGCTACAATTACAGCCGTCTTACGGAAGTTGCAGGAAATAGAACCTAACAATTGGAAGATTTCGTGTTTAACCGAACCTCGGTTCAAACAACGCGAAAGGAATATCGCCGCAGACAACCAAAACAGATCGTAGATGAACTAAAGGTACATAATTAATAGTTAAATATAAATAAATATCTTGAACGTAATTAACATAATATATAATTTACACATAGCTTCCTGAAGTATTTGTCTTGCATTAGGACGGTAAAATGCATCCAGATTTGAAAGGCAAGAACAGAGTTAATCGATTGGCTCCCGTTATAACCGCAGAAAACGAAGAATCTTGGCGTGATAATATTGCTGAAGGCATTGAAAAATTCCTACTCAAATAGAAGATTGATAATTTAGTGCAAATTGTGGCTTTTGACACAACATCTACTAACACTGGTATTGAATAAGGTTAAGCATATTTGCTGGAAAGTAAATTAGGTCACGATTTACTTTTTCTACCGTGTCGCCATTATATAAGCGAACTGCTTATTAAGGCTGTGTTTTTGTTAAAATTCGGAAAAACATCAACACCAGAAGTCACTCTCTTAATCGTTTTTCAAAAAACTGGAAATATATGAATATCAGAAGTTTCAAAAGTGGAGTATTGGATGAAGCAGTGCAGAAAAATCGAACAGCAGCCGAAATAGAGACGCACAAGGTATTTTGCCTTGAGGCGTTGAAATCTCATTATGTGCGAACCGATAATAAGGAGTTGTTGCAAGTTTCACTAATTTTTTTTTTTTGTAAGGAAGTACCACATTTTACGCAGTTTCGTTTGCCTTTCGCAACAATTTATGCAAGGTTTATGTCCAAGGCTATATACTGCTATAAGTTTTTTTTTGCTTCGCGGACAATTCAAAATGACATTCTCCGAACTGAAAGGCGTTCGAAACATTTGAACTTTCTTGACGCGTATTTATGTTTCGTATTGGTTTGGATGCGATAACGCTGTATCTGCACCGCACCAAGATTTATAATTCGTAAAGATGCCATTTCATATTTCGATCTAAATGTTTCAAATGACTTATTGTCAAAAATCAAAAACCATTTATGGTATTTATCAGAAGAGGCGGTTGCACTTGGATTTTTCGATGAAACGATATCTATTGAAGTGAAGCCGAAAATGGTTAGCAATTACGAGGACGAAAATGAGGAAATTATTCCGAAAATATTAAACTTAACGCTGGAACAAGAGAAATCGTTTGAAAATAAGGATCTTAGTTCTTTCATCACTCCTCGCACCAAGCCTTTTTTCCATCGATTACAAGTAGATATGACATTTTTTGAATTGGATCCCTCAATTTGCAAGAATCAAAAAGAATACTGCACTGCAAAACGAATATGCCTACACTTAACCGTTGTCAATGACCCGGCTGAAAGAGCAATAAAACTAATTGCAAATTTCAATCGGGCATTGACATACGACAAAGAGGATAAGCAGTATTTGCTTCAAGTTGTGGAGCACTACAGAAAAAAATGTTCACCCCACAAAAAATCTTCATTAGTATAATATTATCAACAATAAAAAAATGTTTTTTAAATTCACCTAATATTTTGGAACTTTAGCTTTAGGGTATTAAAAACAAGTTTATCCGTAGACTGTTGCTGGTCGTTGGAAAGGTAAGTATCGAAGAAATTCAGTTGAAAACAAACAATCAGATTTTGTTGTTATTAAAAGATAAATACGAACAAAAATACTGATGAATGGATAATATAATAAAACTTTGGGCTTAACTCGGAGGTACTCGGAACTAAAAAAAAAAAAAAATATGCGTAACTATTTTTATCCCCAACCTCATATTTTTCAGTACGAAAAGTTTAACTTATATATATATATATATATATATATATATATACATATATATATATATATATATATATATATACATATATATATATATATATATATATATATATATATATATATGTATATATATATATATATATATATATATATATATATATATATACATATATATGTTATATATATATATATATATATATATATATATATATACATATATATATATACATATATATGTTATATATATATATATATATATATATATATAAAATGTCACCAACAGATGCAGATATCGATCAGAAAGATATGCTGTAATTAACCATTGCGATTGTATATTATTTCGAATTATTATTAAATTTTATCCCAACGGAATAGCCTAATGTTCGAAAAGTGTATTAAAGGAACTTACCATGCAACAACATATGACCAAGTATTCTAAGTACCATGCGAAAAGTAACGTCAATAAAATAGAAGTGTCAATAGTGCTCATTATTACCTTTAACCGTCTTATTTTCAGATGTTCCGGAAGCATATGTTCGATTGGGAACGTCTTTAGATAAAAGCTCCATAAGAGAAGGGACCGATGTTTATTTTGATTGTATGGTGTTTTCACACCCAACGGTTTTTCGAATTGAATGGAGGCATAATGTGAGTATATAACTGTACAAGTTTGTTTAAAGAATATTATGGTAATAAGTCGCTAGCAAAACTTGATATATAGGGTCTCATGCATAAAACTTGAGCTTGAGCTTGAACTCGATTTTTTGAGTAAAAGTTGCTTGTCTTATTCATAATAAAATTTGATGTTTCTGCTCAATTTCATATGCATAAAAACAAGCCTTTGCTTTCTTTTGTGAGCACTTGCTCAGATTTTGTTGATCCTGCTTTATAGTTGAGTCGCGTACAGTAAAAAGGAAACATGGCTGAATATTTTGTGCCACGAAGAAATTCAAAATCTTATTAACAACGTAAAACAAATTTATCAAAGTGAGGATATTAATATAAAATTTATATTAATAAATAAAATAAAATTAATAAATAAAATAAATTAATAAAACTTAAATAAAAAAAAAATAATAAAAAAAATAAATAAAATTAAATATTAATTAATTACATATTAATAAAATTCTAAATTCATGGAACTGCAAGTTTCTTTTCACAAGTTTTTCTTGCAAAATCTGCATTTTTGTTGAAAGCCCTTTATTTTGCTTTAACAAAACAAGCTTCTGCAGACTTAGAAAATTCAACTCCCTTGTCTCATCAGTTTCATAACGACTCAAAGCTGCTGTTGACTTTTTGTTATTCTTCAAATATATAAAAACATATAGCAAAATTTAAAATAAAGCAAGTAAAAGTGCTATATTCGGCTGTGCCGAATCTTATATATCCTTCATCAACGTACGTCTGGCATAACATATATACATATATATTGTTACAAAGATTAGAAATAGATTTAAATAAAACGACAATGTGGCTATATGTACTTGGCAGCACTGCCAATTAATCTATAGTTGTCAAAATGTTACAATTCTGGTCAACACTATATAGATAATATTCAAATTAACGGAAATGGAATACTCCAGAATATACAAGATCATTCAAGGCAGTGCCAATAAGAGTAAACCACAACAACAACAAACATAGCAACATAAATGCTAAGAGATGTTATTCTTAATGATCTTGTATGCAAGTATTCGCTGCTAATAAAACTAAATAGATTCACAAGTATACACAGCCATATACACATAGAAGAAACAAAACCACACACTCATTCATATAACCACTCATAGTTACCATAGGCAAAACACACAGAACACTCATACATTCAACCACACATAGTTACCATACGCAAACTAAACAAGTCAGCATTGTCATATATACAAACACACACATGTCAAGTAAAAAAAAACAACCACCATACCCAGAACTTTCGCGAGGTTACCAGACGACGTCATTTTTGCTATATAAAGGCGCTGCCAGAACTCAGCAAAGATCAGTGTGATATCAAACATAGACGTGTTGAGTAGTACAAATACTCGTGTAAATAAAGTAACAACTAAAGTGTTGCTGCATTAAATTTCTAAAATTAATTTTTCTGTGTTTTAATTTGATGCAATAAAACGAATCCTTGAAGGATAAGTAATAAAACTGTTTTTACGAAAAGGCTTAAAAACGTAAAAACTGGTGTCAGAAGTGGGATTGCAAAAATAATTAAAAGGACATTGCAATTTAAAAAAAAAGGACATTAAAAAATTAAAATAAATAATTATGAAATTTGATGAGCTAAAAGTTGAACAGCTGAAAAAGGAGCTCAGCAAGCTGGAATTGCCAACTGCAGGTAATAAGGCTGAACTGCAGAAGAGGCTGATAGATGAGTTCAAGAATCGCGGCATGGACATCGGGACATACGAGTTTGAGGACAAAGACGATGTGCAGGTATGCCCTCCTGCCACTACCAGCAGTATGGACATAAATTCAATGTTCGCTACTATGATGATCGAAATGAAAGAGAACTCTCAGCAGATAAAAGCAATCAGCGATGCACAAGCTGAAATAAAACAGAACTCTCAGCAGATGCAGGAGGCATCAAGGATCAACAGTGACAAGCTTGTAGCCGAAATAGCTGAAATAAAACAGAACTCTCAGCAGATGCAACAAAAACTTGTAGCCGAAACTCAGCAGATGCAGCAAAAACTTGTAGCCGAAATACAGGAGTAAAATAAAGCCATAAACGGGACCCTGGTAGAGGTTTCTGAAGCCATTAACAGGAGGGTGGATTCTATTGAGAATAAATTCTCAGAACTGTAACAGCATGCAAAGGAGTTCGAAGATAAATCGCATACTCTAGAGGACAAAGTGCACAACCTGTAGTGTAGCGGCAGGCCAGCACGAGCAGTTGCGGAGGTTTCTGCGCGGATAAAAGCGCCATGCTTCGACGGCAGCGTACCATTAGGCATCTTCAAATTCCAGTTCGAGACGGTTGCTAGCAGAAATGGATGGGATGCTGAGGAAAAGGCCATAGAGTTGATCTTGTCCTTAAAGGGTACAGCCGCAGAGGTACTTGAGACTGTGCCAGTAAGCTGCAGAAACAACTACAATGAAATAATGTTAGCATTTCAGCGCAAGTATGGTGGTGAGCACAAGCGCGATTTGTACAGAATGGAATTGCGATGTAGAGTTCAGAAGCCTAACGAATCTCTACAAGATTTCGCAATGGAAATCGAGCGTTTAGTGCAGCTCACATATCCAGGCGAGAGTCACCCGTTCCTGGACCATTTTAAAACTGAGGCTTTCGTCAACGGCATTCGCGACTCTGATGTTAAACTGGCGCTGTGCGCTACGCAGAAATCCACTTTCGCTGAAACTGTGTCATTTGCGCTGGCTCAAGAGACTGCCAGGATGGTTTTCAAGCCACAGATATGTAAAGTGCGGAATGTGGAGGTTTTGTCTGAGGAGGATAACAACCTAGTGGCTAGCGTTAAGGAGGCAATGCGACAACTGCTGGCAGAGAAGGCTATCAAAGAAAAGACTAAGTGCTTTAACTGCGGAAAGATCGGTCATTTTCAGCGCAGCTGCAAAGCACCAAAGAAGAGAGGTAGATCTGTTTCGCCACCAAGAAACAGCAAACGGGAGAACCAAACAACATCACAAGAGTCCCCGTTAAACTAAAACGAGCTAGCACTAAGGGGCAAGAGCTAGCTCTCACAAACGAGGGCCCCACAATCTCCATATCAGTGATGCAGCAGAAAAATAGCAACCTCACTGCGTCCGGACACATCAACGGGGAAAAGCACGTACTTACCATAGACGCAGGGGCATCGCAGTCAATAATAAGGCCCGATATAGTAAAGGGAAAATGCGAGCGGTTAAGCAATATACGGCTACGTACAGCTACTGGAGAGCCTGCCACTGTCTATGGTAAGATTGAAGTGAAGGTGACTATAGCCAACATCAACGTGAGACATGTGTTCATTGTTGCCGATATTGTCGATGAGGTTATTATTGGAGCCGATTTTATGATTAATCATGGCATTAATCTACATATGGGACAACAGCTGATGATTTGGCTTAATGTGGAAATACCCCTTGATGTTGGATATGATAACAAACCGCAAGTAACAAGAGTATTTGCTATTGAGAGTCAGACAATACCGCCGCAGTCTGAAACAGTCATATGGGCGCGGATGAAGGGAGATTGTGAGGACAATCGGTTGTGGGTTGTAGAACCGGCAGATCTAAAGAGAGAGCTTATAACAGCGAAAGCTCTAGTGAAAACTAGTGAAGGAGGAATAGTCCCTAAAAGAGTGCTTAACTTGTCGGACCATGAAAAAGTCATCAAAGAAAATTCCGATGTTGGCCAGTGTACTCCAGCAGAGGCAATAATAAACTGTGAGAAGAAGATAGAGCATACTAATTTGTCTGCAAAAGAACGTGAACAATTTGAGGAATACGTAGAGAAATGGGTAGCAGGTCTATCAGCGACAGATAAAAATAAAGCCAAGCAGTTACTAAAAAGGCACGCCAGTATCTTCGCCATGGGAAGCCAAAGCCAGGGTAGAACTGCATTGGTTAAACATGAAATTAACACAGGCGAAGCTAGGCCAATTAAACAGCCACCCAGAAGCGTACCCTTAGCAAAGCGGGATAAAGTAAAAGAGCTTGTAAGTGAAATGGAGCGTGATGGCGTAATTGAGCCATCTTCTGGTCCTTGGAGTTCGCCTCTTAGTTAAAAAGAAAGATGGCAGTACTAGATTCTGCGTAGACTACAGGAAACTCAATGACATAACCAAGAAGGACAGCTATCCCCTCCTCAGGATCGATGACACTTTGGACACGCTAGCTGGTACCAAATGGTTCTCTACGCTGGACTTGCGAAGCGGATATTGGCAAGTGGAGATCGCAGAGAAAGACAAGGAGAAAACTGCCTTCAGTGTCGGCAACGGATTATGGCAGTTCAAGGTCATGCCATTTGGTCTCTGCAAACGCCACATTTGAACGCCTAATGGAAAAGGTACTGATAGGACTTCACTGGAAGACATGCTTGGTATATCTCGATGACATAATCGTGATGGGGAAAACTTTTGATGAACACCTCAAAAACATGGCAGAAGTTCTTGAACGAATATCATCAGCTGGATTGAAACTCAGCTTGAAGAAATGTGCATTGTTCCAGAAAGAAGTAAAGTATTTGGGGCATCGTGTTACAGCAGACGGAATCTCAACAGATGAAGATAAAATAAAAGCAGTAAGGGACTGGCATCAACCTAAAAATCTTCATGAATTGCGCAGCTTTTTGGGTCTTTGCACATACTATAGACGTTTTGTGCCGAATTTTGCCAGTGTGGCTTCAAGCTTGCATGAGCTGACAAAGAAGTCAAGGCCATACCATTGGGGCGAGCCACAGGAAAAATCCTTCCAGAAACTCAAAGAATTATTATGTACGTCACCAGTGCTAGCGTATCCTATAGCTGGAGAAAAATTTGTGCTGGATACTGATGCGAGCGGCTATGGCAGAGGGGGAGTGCAATCCCAAGTAGTAAATGGCACTGAGCAGGTCATAGGGTACTATAACCGTCTACTCTCAAAACCTGAGAGGAACTACTGTGTGACACAACGTGAGCTTCTGGCGGTACTGGAATGCAGTAAACATTACCAGAAGTACCTGTATGGTCAACACTTTACATTAAGGACCGATCATTCTGCACTGAGATGGATATTGCAGTTTAAAAATCCTGAAGGGTAACTGGCAAGGTGGATTGAGCACCTGCAGAGCTACGACTATGCATTAAGCATAGAAGAGGCACAAAGCATAACAATGCGGATGCTCTTTCAAGAAGACTCTGCTGTTTAGAGTGTAAACATTGTGTTAGAACCGAGCAAAAGGAAGGTGTTGTGGATGTTCGGCTAATGCACATCGGCCCTGATGAAGACTGGTCAGCGGCACAGAGAGACGACGATATACTAAGGAAAATTATAGCGGCCAAAGAAGAAGACAGACGACCATCCCGGAATGAAATTTCGGCTGAAAGCCCACTCGCCAAATCTTATTCGGCTCAGTGGAACAGCCTAAAAGTAATAGAAGGGTGTTTATACCGCGTATGGGAAAGTGTAGATGGCAAAACAACTTCAAATTTAATAGTTGTGCCATACTCCAAGATAAGTAAAGTTTTACAGGAGTTTCATAATGGACCTAGTGGCGGTCATCTTGGAGTAGCAAAAACACTTGAGAAACTGAAGCAGCGTTTTTATTGGGTTGGATGTCAACAAGCCGTAACTGACTGGATAGCAAACTGCCCACAGTGCATAGCAGCCAAAGGCCCAGTTAGAAGAAGCCGGGACACCTGCAACAATACAACTCAGGAGCACCATTCGAGCGGATCGCAATGGATGTAGCAGGTCCCTTTCCCGTCACCAAAGCCGGAAATCGTTATGTACTTGTGGTAATGGACTATTTCAGTAAATGGCCAGAGGTATATACTATATCTAACCAGGAAGCAAAGACAATTGTAAATGCATTCGTCAACAACTGGGTATGTCGCTATGGTGTCCCAATACAATTACATTCCGACCAAGGAAGGAATTTCGAATCTGCCATATTCTGGGAAATGTGCGAGTTGTATGGGATAAAGAAAACCAGAACGACGCCGCTGCATCCACAGTCTGATGGCATGGTAGAAAGGTTCAATCGCACCTTAGAAGAGTACCTACGAAAAGTAGTAAGCACCCATCAGAGGTATTGGGACGAGCACATCCCCAAATTTTTGATGGCATATAGGTCAGCTGTACACGACTCAACATCGAGAACGCCAGCCAAAATTATCTTCGGGACGGAATTAAAACTACCTGGTGATTTGGAATTTGGTATTAAGCCAACTGTAGAAGAAGAAGCTATTACGTCCCAGGAGAAGGAGGACTTAAACCAACTGCATGAGTTCGTGCGCAATAGAATCAAGATGGTCAGTGACAAGATGAAGGGTAGGTATGACCGCGCAGCAAACTCGGAGGGATTTATGGAAGGACAATTGGTTTTACTGTATAACCCACAACGGAAGAAAGGATTGTCCCCAAAATTACAGACTCACTGGGATGGCCCGTATAAAGTGATTAAGAGAGTGAATGACGTTGTATACCGCATACAGAAGCACAATAGCCCAAGGTCGAAAATGAAGATAGGACATCTCGAACGATTGGCCCACTATGGAAGAGGTGATTGTATGCCTATTCGGGTCGAACAGGCTTAAGTGGGCGGCAGTGTTACAAAGATTAGAAATAGATTTAAATAAAACGACAATGTGGCTATATGTACTTGGCAGCACTGCCAATTAATCTATAGTTGTCAAAATGTTACAATCCTGGTCAACACTATATAGATAATATTCAAATTAACGGAAATGGAATACTCCAGAATATAGAAGATCATTCAAGGCAGTGCCAATAAGAGTAAACCACAACAACAACAAACATAGCAACATATATGCTAAGAGATGTTATTCTTAATGATCTTGTATGCAAGTATTCGCTGCTAATAAAGCTAAATAGATTCACAAGTATACACAGCCATATACACATAGAAGTAACAAAACCACACACTCATTCATACAACCACTCATAGTTACCATAAACACACAGAACACTCATACATTCAACCCAATAAGCAAACCAAACAAGTCAGCATTGTCATGTATACAAACACACACATGTCAAGTAAAAAACAACCACCATACCCAGAACTTTCGCGAGGTTGCCAGACGACGTCATTTTTGCTACATAAAGGCGCTGCCAGAACTCAGCAACGATCAGTGTGATATCAAACATAGACGTGTTAACATCGCTAAGTGTTGAGTAGTACAAATACTCGTGTAAATAAACTAACAACTAAAGTGTTGCTGCATTAAATTTCTAAAATTAATTTGTCCGTGTTTTAATTTGATGCAATAAAACGAATCCTTGAAGGATAAATTATAAAATAGCAAAAAAAAAACAACGACAGTTGCCCTTTTTGTTACTTTTATAAATGAAAAAAAAACCAATTTCCCACCCAGAAACGATATTTTAATATTTTAAATTTTTCTTACCCATGCAAATCTTTATGATATATAAAGCGGTTTTGTTAAAGAAAAACTTTTTATTTTTTTTAGTATTTAATAGACGATTTACAAATAAAAAAAAAATTGGTTTTTGGTGTTAATTTTGCGTCGAGAAATAGGTGTTTATTCTCTATTTAAATTTATTTCCAATCCATCAGTCCAAGAATGAAGTCTCTAGCTCTTCTGGGGGCTTAGGAAAACCGATTTCACGTACAGAGAGATGGACATCGCTCAATCATCATCGCTAATCATAAGGATCCAGAATATATATATATATATATATATATATATATATATATATATATACCTTATGGAGTCCCATATTAATGTCGAAGAAATTACACACTTAATGACTAAGCTAAATATACCCTTTCACTTTTTTGTGAAGAGTATAAATAAAACAAGTAAAAGTGCTATATTAGGCTGTGCCTAATCTTATATACCCTTCACCAACGTACGTCGGGCATTACACATATTTTTGAGTACCAATTTTGTGCTTTCTAATTTATAAGCGCAATAAAACAACTTCAGTCGCTTATTTTGGTTACTTTTATAAATAAAAAAATATTCAAAGTATCCCACGCCTGGAAACGAAATTTTAATTCTTCAAATTTTTTTTACCAATACAAGTCTTCATAATGTGTAAACCGGTTTTATTTAAGTAAAAATACTAATTTTTATCTATTTTAGCAACTTTCATTTTATACAAAATATTGGAATCAAAATATAGATTTTTTAAGTACTTGATATTAATTTTGTGTTTTCCTGAATTAAAAAATAGTTTTAATTAATTAAACCGCTTTAGTTACCCTTTGATTTTTGTAAAATTTCAATTTCCAACCCCTGGAAGCGAAAATGTTTTCATCAATGCAAATCTTCATGATGTATAAAACGGTTTTATTTAAGAAAAACTTGAAATGTTTAAACATTTTAGTTATTATATGTAGAACGAAATACCGAATGTACAAAAAAATTCAATTTCCGATCCCTGGAAGGGAAATTTAATTTTTTTAACTATTTTTTACCAATGGAAGTCTTCATGATGTATAAAGCGGATTTATTTAAGAAAAAATACAAATATGTAACCAATACAAAATACCGAATGTGCAAAAAAAATGTAATATCCCATCCATAGAAAATTTTTTTTTTTAGTTTTAAATTGACAATTGAGGAGTCCCAAAGCATGAAATAAGTTCAATTTTCAAATAAGCAAAAAAAATCGTTTTTTGGTCTTGCTTTTGCGTCGAGAAATAGGTGTAAGCCTCCCAGCTCTGGAACCATCCTTCAAATTTCAATACCACTCTAAGTTAGCTCAATTCCAATCGATCAGTCCAAGAATGAAGTCTCTAGCTCTTCTGGGGGCTTGGGAAAATCGATTTCACGTACAGACAGACGGACATCGCTCAATCGTCATCGCTATTCATAAGGATCCAGAATATATATACTTTATGGGGTCGCATATTGCTATCGAAGAAATTACACACGGAATGACAAACCTAAATATACCCTTTCACATTTTTGTGAAGGGTATAAACATTAATTACAAGTTGATCATTAGTGCAACGGCACTTTCTTTGCTCTTTTACTACTGATGTTTGTATTTCAATAACAATTAGACGTTTGATCTTTCGTTGCTCAAGTAATTGCAATTGGTTTGAACTCATTTTAATGCACACGATATTGAGCAATTGCTTAATCATTATTACAATATTACCGAAATATGATAATACTTGTTGAAAATATCCAATGAAATTTTAAAAAAGTTCTGTTGCATATGATGTTCATAATGTTTTTTATGTGTAAAAATAATTAGCAAGTTTTCTATATGGTCGACCACAACCAGCTGTTAAAAAGCTTGCGCTAAACCAATTTTCGTATAATAGTTCCGCCTTGGTCCAGTCTGAGAACTCCACTTACTATAAAATACCTTGACGACAAAAACGATACTTTTTTACTAAGCCGTTGATGGCGAACGTTATTCGACCTGGTGGAAATCTTTTGCCGATATAGTTTGCCGACCTAGTTTGCAATGTTACAAGGGGTCCAGCTCTACCGAGAATAATTTTTCATTCCTTTCTAGTACGATTTTATATTAACGACGCTATTGAATACAAAAACGCCTCTTATGCTTATGCCTATTGGTTAGACCCAATTATAAACAATCAGTTTCCAATCGCCCCACAGATAGTAACAAGTGTTAATGATCGATTTTACAATAATTTTAACAAACTGACACATTAATAATCCCCTAACTAGAATATTGTTGTGCTGGTAATGCCGAAGTGATAATTCGCACTTTGAAAGGTTTGGTTTTTTGTTAGGCTAGACGTGGTTGTATATGTCATTCGTCATAATAGTCACAGGCGGCCCAGAATCCACTTCAAAATTATATTTGCATCATATAATTGAAATACACATAGATTTTCTCTCGTTCTTCGCTGCACTTAACGAGATGGATATTGACACTTTCGGTGAGAATTTTTCGATGCTGAATGTTCTCCTCGGCAGACGTGTTATAAAGGTCCATGTAGATCACACGCAGTCTCACAAATAGGAAATTTTTTACGGGAATGTGAACCTCAAAAACCCCTACACGGGTGATTATATGCTAATTTGTTCGCAGTGGCGTAACTAAAATTTGAATTATTTGCATAACTTCAATGGTTCATTGACATAACATTAATGTTTCCTTCTTTACCTGACTATGCGTTAGGTAACTTTCAGGCGCAACATGCTATCAAGCGCAACATGCTATCAAGCGCAACATGCTATCAAGCGCTGTACCAAAATTACTTTCCAAAGGTAATTTTCAAAGCGCTGCAGTGTAATTGCTAACAGATTCATCTCCATTTTGGTCACGATTATAAAAATTATTGAACGCGACAATTTGAAACACCTTTTACTCTTCCTTCAAACCCAAACCGCTAAGCTGTTCCGGGGACACTAGTGATGCCAAGAGTTCGTACAATGGAGCCCCGTTCAAAGCCAGTAAGGCTACTTTTTAACTCCCTTCCTCTTTCACATCTTAAATGTTAAGCTAAAATTTTAGACGATTTATTAATTTTAACTTGACCTGCATCACCATTCATATGTTCACCGTACTCATTTCCTTATGTTTGGTGAACAAACGTTCTTTGGAAACCAAAAAAATTATAATGATTCTAAAGATTATAAGCACACATATTATTCCTGAAATTGTCACTAATATTTTACTTCTTTTTATTGAAGTTCTTGCATATTACATTTTTATTGATTTTATTTGATATGTATGTATATACTGACTTAAATTAAAGAATTTGGTAATTATTTTGTAGCAGAATATCGTCTACTGTGCTTTGCTCGACCGTTACAACATATATATATATATATATATATATATATATATACTTATATATATATATATATATATATATATATATATATATGTATATACGAGTATATATATATATATATATATATATATATATATATATACTCGTATATACATACATACACTGCGGTTCATCAGGATAGAACCAACACATTTTAAAGTAAAAATTTTGTATAAATTGCAAAGACAGATAGAATAAAAAAATTTAGTTTTGCAGAAAAATAGTTGATACTGTAAATGATAACTTAAACACAAAAATAGTTTAAAAAATTGATTATAACAGTAGTTTTTCTCTTTCTTTGTAGTCAAGTACAAAATTTTTCATTTTATTTATCAACAGAATAGAACCATATGCATTTTTACTATCATAATTTACTATCATAAATATTGTCTGTTTTGAAAACTGAAGGATAGCAAAAAATTATTTCACAAAATCAACTTAAATTAAAAGTGCCGTTTCCAAGTCGCCGTATCTAACGGCGCACAGTGGACCATTTCTCGAGAAGGCGGTCAAATATATATAACTTTTGAAAGGATTGGAATTTCGATACGCGTTTTTTTTTGTTTGTTTGTTTACTAGGTGAGACTATAGGCTTTAAGATAATATAGGCTTTGAAATCGAGTAGTTAGAAAAAGAGTTATGATGGACTTAAAAGGCATTGTAGTTGTTTGCTATTTTTAGTACAAAAGTGAAGTATTGAAACTTGTTATAAAAGTTTGTTTTACACACAACATGATATTTTAAGTCACGCTTACAATTTATATATGTTGAAAAATTAAGATTTTTTCAGAAATTGCCAAACTATGGCCCCTGTGAAATTTTTTACACTAAACGTCGAAGGCTAATTTTTTTAACAATCTTAAATTAAAATTAAGTTCATTATGTAGGATAAACAATAAAAAAACATTGATCAAATTTACTTGAGATAAAAACGTTTCTTTGAAGAAGACATAAGTTTCTATATTCTATCAGTTCAAAATGCACATTATATGTAAGCTTTTATTTGAAATTTATAAATTTAAGATAGTGAAATGTATTTTTGAAATCTTAAAACGGTAAATATTGCGATTTATTTGCAATATAATTAGTTTTTAAAACATTTCAGTAAATGTTTCTGACAATTAGTCTTGATTTTAATCTTCTAGAAGTAGTTTAGCTTCTTTCCATTTTTGTTGAATATTGGACATGTAGGGATCTGATGAGCATAATAAAACAGTAATCAGATCTTCATTAGTACAACTGCTGGAAATTTTTCTTGTGTTGTGCTCGCGAAAAAATCTGTAGTCTATATTTCTTTTTTCTTGCGCTTCTTCAGATAGATCTCCTATTGGCAACATATTGTGTTTAATTATTTATATATTTGAGTATATTTCACTATAAAGTATAGTTATTTTTTCTGCGTATTGTCCAATTTTTTTGCATTTATCTTTCTGCTGCATGTTAGAACTTGTAATATGGTATAATGTTAAATCGCCTTATTAGTTCCAAATCTACACCTGTGATACATGCTGTAGTTTCTGGATCTGAAAAAATCTCCTTGCAGTATTTCCATCATTTGTGTTTCCTTCTCCTTGCTTCGGCTAATCGATAATTAGGCCTAGTTCTAAATACTTTTCTTGAATATGTTGTTTTCTTTGCTTTCTTTTTTCTTTATTTTCCTTATATTTTCTCACTGTTTCGCCTAACGGGCCGAAATCCAAATCATAACCTAATTTAAGAATATGCTCCATAAAACTTATTCTCGCATGAAGAGGGGACAATCTAAATTCGTATGCTGCCTTAAAATCCTCATCTTCTGGAATGGGATGGCTTAATTGACTTGATGTCTTTTGGCATAGAACGCAGCTTGACGATATTTTTGTATCAGCTAAAGCTTGTGCAACTTTTTCATCAATCGTTGTGATATTACTTCGATTTGCAGATCATCAACTGTAAATACAGCAGGTTGAAAGGCATCAGCATGATCTTTTATTTTTTGGACATTTTCAATTATGATTGTTTCTTTTTTGAATGTAAATTTTATTGGTCTGCAATACTTTGTTGATGAGGGTATTTAATTTTTCCATACATCAATATCTGTTGTTGATGCCTCTAACCCGGTATAACTCTTTGTTAAGCGCAATGGAACGAAAGATACCATATATAAGTCTGCATCTGATGTATACCCGGTATTGCATTGCTTTTATTGTCTTCGACCAGAGGAACCATTGCATCCCCATTTAGAAATTAAAGTAATGATCTTATTTGCAATTTTTTTTATTCTAGCGATTAGCAACCAGCGTATTTGCAAACCATTTGGCAGTGCGTTCAAGATCTTGCAATTTAATTTCTGCTGAAGGGAAAGTTACAGTAATAGCAGTGCCGGTAAACATTCTTTTTTGACAGAGACTAAATCCCTATACTCTGGGAAAATTCCAGAATTCTTTTTATTGTCCCGTTTTCGCAATTCCTTATACTGGTTTTTAGATAATTTCACAATCAAGAAACGAACACGTACACACGCGCACATATGAAGAAAGCTAAGACCACAGCATAAACAATAGACGTGTACCAATGCACCCTTGAAATATAGTTTTTCCAGGAGTTTTGCTTTTAAATTTTAATGGGTTTTGTGGTTTAATGCCTGTTGCAAGACTTCTACCTGCAAGATCGCTTGTTATAAGTCAATGGTTTTTGCCATAATTTGTTGAAATACATATGTGCTTCATTAGAGGCAGTTGTGAATATCAACATATTCATTATGCCCAAGCGATTCCGAAAAAAAACTTTTTTATACCCTTATAATAAGGGTAAATTAAATTAAAAACCAAAATACTTTACCATCTGAAATCCGTTTTTCATAAAAACCATATGATAAAAAAATAATTCAAAATTGAGCACAACAGGATATTCATTTCTTACTCTAAAAATATTTGAGCTTGTGTCAGAAAAATTGCTCTGGTGGTAGGAGCATAGAGAAAAGTTCAGACTATAAGGTAGTTCTAGTCTCTGAACGAACTTTAGAAGTTATGCTCTATTAAGTGAAAATATTTAGGAAAATTTGGACCTTAAGAAAAAAAAATTTTTTAAATTAATTTCAAAAAGTTTAAAATTTTTTTTTTTGCTGTAAGCTTAGCTAACAGGCTAAGCAATTATACAAAATTTATTTTGTATGTGATTTTATTTTTTTGAACATTTTTATTTTGCTATATTAATATTTTTATAGGCTAATTGTTCTAACTTAGTTAAAATCTCAGAAAGACATGATGATAAATATTCCTAGGCACAAAGGAAGTCAACATCAGTTTTATTCAACTTACACAGCAGAGCAGAACAGCTGTTTTCGAAAGTCGCTACACTTTCATGTTCAGTGCTTATGTGTATATTGTGTTTATCACCACTGTTTAGGTGGCTTAGTTGAATGTGATAACAGTTTTCTATTTACACAAATTTTATTGTGAAAAACAATCCGAGAACTGTATCAACCTGATGTTAACACTTGTGTGTTATGATACCTGTGTTACCATTTGATTATTTTCTTCATGTCTCATTTTTCTGAATTTTTTGTTCCATTATACATTAAGTCAAACTTTTTTGGTTTGAATTTTATACTTAAGTATATGTGAACGTTTTTCCAATTTTTCATTGGTAGCTCAGGCCAAAGCTTAAATTGTATGTGATTTTAGCGACTTTCGAAAACAGCTGTTCTGCTCTGCTGTGTAAGTTGAATAAAACGGATGTTGACTTCCTTTGTACCTAGGAATATTTATCATCATGTCTTTCTGAGATTTTAACTAAGTTAGAACAATTAGCCTATAAAAATATTAATATAGCAAAATTTATTTTGTTTAGAAATCTTTTAAAACAAAAAAGTTTTAAATGTTTAAAAATTAAAAACTTATTAAGAAATTTCTCATTTCTCATTACACAGTGAAATATTTAAAATATAGTTTTAATTTTTTGGTTCCCCAGGTATACAAGTGTCTACTTTCCAATGTTAACAGCCGAGTAGTTTGTGTTATCATCAATTTAAAAGTTACTCCAAAGAGAAAACAGAGCTTTTCACTAAAAAAATATGTTTACTTCTTTGGGATTTTTCGAAATACATTGGCCTGATTCGGCTGTTTGGTTCGACCCGGTTAAGCGTACAAGCTTCCTAGAAAGCTTCCTTAAAGCATCGAGATCTGATGAAAATTTCATTTTTGCAAATCGGCGCAAGGCCGGGAAAGCAATAGCTGTTGTTAAACTGTATATTTTTAAACATTGAGTTATATGTGGTTCTGTTCAATACAATAAAAATTAACAATGTATTAAAGAATCCTTTAACTTCATGTTAGTAATATTATATGTTTTATGTTATACGTTTTTGTTTCATATGCATTATTTTGCTTAATCTGTTTTCAAGCATAACTTTTTAGTTCAGGATTCGAAAACAGAAGGACTCTTTGTATTTGCAAAAAAAAGTAAAAGTGCTATATTCGGCTTTGCCGAATCTTATATACCCTTCTTCAACGTACGTCTTGCGTTACATATGGCGCAGCATGGTTCATTTATTTTTGGCTCTATTGCAAATTTTAGTTACCTAAATTATAAAATAGTTTTTGTTAGCAAAAAAAATGTCAGTTTGGTTATAAAAAAATTTGAATTTCCCAACCCTGGAGAGAAAATTAAATATAAAATTTTTTTTTATCAATGCAAATCTTCATAAGGTATTAAGTAGATTTATTTAACAAAAACTCAATATTTGTATTACATGTGCTACAAAATATTGCATGTACGAAAATAAACTCAAATTTTTCCAATTCGGGAAACGAAATTTTAATATCTTTCATTTTTTTATCAGTGCAATTTATAAGGTTTAAAGAAGTTTTATATATAATATATTTTAAATTTTTAACCATTTTGGCCACTGTCATCTACTTTAAAATATTGCATTTGTCCAACCCTGGATTTGAAATTTTTATTACTGTTTTTTAATTTTTGATACTAATTTTGTAGATCTATACTGTTTTAGTAACTTTACATATAATGGTTACATTTGCAAAAAAAAACCTATATACATGCTTTTTGTAAAGGAAGCCTGCTTCATTTATTTTAATTTCTTTTGAGAATTTTTGTTACCTAAATTATAAAAAAATTTTCTTAATTAGCAAGAAAAAAAAACAACGTCTATTTCCTCTATGGTTACGTTTATGTCTAAAAAATTTTAATTTCCCAAATTTTAATTTCTTTATCAATGTAAGTCTTCATGAGGTACAAAGTAGTTTTATTTAATAAAAACTTAATAGCTTTCCCCGAAAATAAAACTTTTTTGATTTGTTGATTTTCGTGATATTTCCATTCACTTTTTTTTTGCTTCGGAAATAGATTTCTAATATATCCCAACCGTAAATCGAATCATTTCGTTTAGAGCAGAATGGAATAACCACTGCCAAAATCAAAATAATCTATAGATCATTTTCAACCTATAGATGGTCCACATATTACGTGTGTATATGTTTGCATTAAACGTTTATGGAAAAAATTAACTTTTGTATTAATATTTTTAGGAAAATCCACTCCCACGAAATATATCTCAAGGTGTAATCGTCAGCAACCATTCACTAGTACTACAAGGCGTAACCAGATCCACAGCGGGAAATTACTCATGCATTGGATACAATGCTGAAGGTGAAGGAAGCAGTGCAATGTTCCCCCTAAATGTATTATGTAAGTATTATTTTTCAATAATGCTTATTTTATGACAAATTTGTTGGGAACTTCTTTTATTCTAAACATGTGAATTATATACATATATTGACAATTATTATCTATTTCTTCAATTCCCTAGTATTAGAAACTAACTTCAATTTGCAAAAATAACATGTACTGTATAATTTTACAATGTAGTTTTAAGCCTTATTTTAAACTGATATTTAAATCGTATAATACTAAGGGCCGAACTATAATGTGAGAAGGCTAGCGCAGTCGAATGTGGGAATACATCCAATCAAATGTGTACAACCATAATTTGCTTTGCTAAGTTCTCGTTATATTTAATTTTCTTACTCATAGAGTAAAACTGATCGCATTTTCCTTAAGTGGCCAACTGGTTGTTTGTCGTTATTGAAAATTATTTCTAAATTGATACTATTCAACTTGAATATATATATAATATATATATATATATATATATATATATATATATGTATATATATATATATATATATATATATATATATATATACATACATATACACACATTTATATATATATATATATATATATATATATATGTATTTACAGTTTATGTATGTATATATCATAAATTATTTTATGTATTGTATATATCAAAAAAATTTTTAACAACTTAGTGTAAGTATAATATAGCCACCCAAATAATCGGACATACATTTGACAGTCTTTCCGTTGAGTTTTGACAAACATTCTACAGGCTAAATAGCAGTACACTGCCGTGCGTGCAAATGCTTCTCGCGCGATAATTGCAGGCCGAGTTTGGCTTTTATAGTCCCGGTACAATCAGCTACGATGTGACCACGAGTTATGTCACCACATCTACCCCACCAAAGCCTCTAAGAAATAATAACACACACACACATAAACAAACATAAATTGTAAAACATTGAAGGCAACAAGTTGCGAAATATCGTTTATTAACCTTTTAATATTAATTGCAAAATACAGGAAATTCATAAAATTTAATTTAAAAAATATTATTGGGAAATTTATTTAAAACTTATTCAAAGTTTCATTATAAATTTAAAAGAAATATAAAAGCTGTCATAATTTAACAACAGAAAAGGAAAGTTGTGTTTTTTTTTCAGTAACTATGTAAATAGTTTAAGACTATAACTGGCGCAGTCTAAATACAAGTTGACGGTACATCAACTTTGGCTCCTAAACATTAAAAGTGAAAAGTTTGTTTTATTATTATACTGCGAAAAAGGATAAAGAAATATATAAATTTATAATAATATCCGTGAACTCTACAAAAAATACAAAAAGAAACAAATCAAAATAATCCTTTAAAAAATTAAATATATTTATTACAAAGATAAATAAACGTTGTTAACTAGCTTTCATAAAAAAAGATATCATCATCCCATTACAAAAGAAGAAAATTACTGTTAGTGAACAGATCAAAATAATTACTTAAGAAATAAAACACTAAATTAAGGAAAACAATACCGAAAACCAAGCACTAACCATACACGGCAAAACAATGACATAAAAATATATAATATAAAATAAAATAAAAAAATTATAACTATCAACAATCAAAAAAAAATAATAACAGTTAAAGAGCATTAAATAGTTGAGTGATTAGAATTGAAAGTGAAAATAATAAAAACAGTGATCACGTTAAACTAATAGATTATTTAATTGAGTAAAATTTATATCTAAGACTATTTTTGAAAATAAAATATTCAATTTTAAAAAGTAAAGAAAGATAAAACAAAAACCATAGTTATCAAGAATTGAAAAATACAGTTAAAATAAATAACTGTAACAAACATAATATATTAACAGAAGCACAGCACATGAAATCATTCCTCATAAGCATCAACAAGAAGTTCCATTTGAACAGAGTAAGGCATATTTACGTACGCAGATCCCTTGAAGAAGTGAACATAAAATTCACAAAACGTTGGGACAAATATGAAATAAAAATTGCATTTTTATTTACATAGAACACGGTAGGCCAGTAGCTAATATATCACTTCCAATAACAGAGTAAGACCAAATCAACAAGGAATAAGGTAACTGAAACCACACGACAATCATATCATCAACAAGAAAAAATCCACAGATGATGAGACTACTAATAATAATACTAGGGTAAATAAATTATATTAATTATATTTTTGTAGTATAAGTGTATTTAAGAATCCTTATTCCATTCATGCGAAAGACATATCGGGTCAAAATGTACACAATCATTTTTAGACATCTTACACCTATCCCAGAAAACACTGAAATGTCCTTAGATATCAACTATCCTTCGGGTTTCATTCCCCAAATCTCAAATCAAATTCCATATCAACATCAAATATTTGATTCACTTAAAATCCCAGACGCAGTAAAAGACCTCCCAAAATTTTATGGAAACCCTATACTTTTGTACGAATTTTTAACAAATGTAGAGGAAATATTAGGGTTTTAGTTAACGTAGACGGGACGAACTATGCAAAAATCATTTTACGAGCAATTAGGAACAAAATAGTTTGACAAGCTAAGGAGGTACTAAATGTGTATGGCACCCCTTTGGTTTGGGAAAGCATAAAAAACATTATCTCTACGGAAGGAATAAAATCAAATCCCGAAAAAATTAAAGCTATAAAAAATGTTCCTATCCCAAAAACACAAAAAGAGATAAAATCGTTCTTGTGACTATTGGGGTACTAAATAAAATTTATACCGAATTTTTCGAAACGAACAAAACCTTTTACTGAAAGTTAAAAAAAGGAAAGAAAATAATTCTTAATAACAAGTACCTAAAACCCATTTCGAATGCAAAAATCTTTTGACCAATGACCCTTTACTACAGTATCCGGATTTTTCAAAACCATTTGTCTTAACAACTGATGCAAGCGACTTTGCTTTGGGAGCAGTTCTTTCCCAAGGTTAAATCGGAAGCGACAAACCGATATTCTATGCTAGTAGGACGTTGACGGATAGTGACATAAATTTCTCAACAATAGAAACTGAATTACTTGCTATTGTTTGGGCCCTACATTTTTGGACGTAAATTTAAAATTGTAACTGAGCACAGACCACTAATCTGGATTATGACCCTCAAAGAGCCAAATTCCAAATTATTAGTTAGAACTTAAGGAATTTGATTATGAAACCGCTTACAAAAAAGGTAAACTTAAAACAAATGCAGATGCCCTAAACCGTATTAAAATTTACGATAACAACCCTGGTCAAAACGAAGAAATCAGCATTAATATAGTCGACAACGATTCAATTCAGGGAACAGCAGGAACGACTATCCACTCTGCCGAAGAAACGTGACGGTATTCCAATCTCGGAAAAGGCCTTAAACACATTCAACCTTCAAATTATCTTACAAGTAAAAAACGAAGGATCTTCTGTCACACTGGAAACCGTGTTTAAATATAAAATGCGAAAAACAATACGCAGTCCAGTGTACAAAGAAACTGTAATGATCGACATATTTAAACGATACCTTGCCCCCAATAGACTCTCTGCAATAATGACAGACGACGGAACTTTTAGAATTGCTCAAGGCACCTACTCCAAATGCCTTGCAATTGGCAAAACATTCAAACTTGTTCGATGTAAGATAATATTAGAAGATATCCGAAATACTGACGATCAGGATAAGCTTGTGAATGACTACCACATCAATAAAAATCATAGAGGCATTAAAGAAACATTTGAAACTGGAATATTTCTTCTCTCACATGAAAGAACAAATAACTAAATGCATAAATCATTGCGATATATTCCAAACGTGCAAATACGATAGAAGACTTCCGAAATCTACATTTGAAACACTTGAAATACCGAAAGAACCATTAGACATTGTCCACATTGCCATATCCTGCATAACCAAATGAAACATTCTTACCCTTATAATAAATTCAAATTTTCAAAATTCGGATCAGCATATCTTTTGGATTTCAGAAACAGCATATCAATTAAAAAAAAATTAAGCAATATATAAGTTTACACGGGCCCCCAAAAAAATCGTTTATGACCAAGGTGCTGAAATCAGTGCATCCATCATAAAAGATTTTTGCGAAATTAACAAAATTAATGTACATTACATTTCGTTTTACCAAGGTACTAGTAACTCACCAGTAGAAAGACTAAATTTAACTATGACAGAAATATATATAATCATTATGCAAAAATACAAGGCATTAGAACCGCCATTAGATAATGATGAAATATGTCTGAAGTAATCATGACATAATAATTTGAGTTATTCTATGGAAGAACGACCATATTTGAAAAAGATTTAAACTACAATATATACCACGAATACTTACAACGACTTAAGGAATTTCAGACCAAACTACAAAAATCAAGTAGGGAAAAACTGTCACATGACACAGACAGACGCATCGAACGATTAAATCAAAATAGAAATAAATCCAGAAATCTTTTTAGAGAATGAAGACATACATACTCCTAGGTTCTCAAAAAGAATTGTTAAGCAAAACACTTGACAATCAGAAACTGCATAAATCCAAAGTGAGAAGACGACCAGTAATCTAAGTCTCAAAACTCGATTTTCCTTTAGATTTGTGCTGGCACAAGCCAATGTCTATATTATAGACACCTATAAGCACCTTCTACACATAATCAATCTTCAATCTTACGAAGACAATATACAAGGAATAGAAAAAACCATAACTCCTTTTGAAACTACACAATTTGCCAAAACTGCCTTAAAAACAACCAAACTAACACTGAAAGAACTTACAACAAAATTAAACATTCTAAGACCCAGAAACAGACAGAAGAGAGGACTAATTAACGCATCAGGTTCAACAATAAAATTTATAACCAGAAATATGGACTATGAAGACGCGGAAAAATTAAACAGAGACATTGAACGCCTCCGAAGGGAAAGTGGACAAATTATTAACGCACTAAACGAACAACTCAACTTCAACACTGAAATTATAAAAAGATTTTACAACATAACTAATCATATAAACAAAGAGCAAGATATTGTTTCAAAATCCATAAGATACACATATACAAGAAACAGCATTTAATTCGCCTACAATTAACACATTAATACAAATTCAACAACTAAATCAGATAAATTATAATATCGATATACTCACATATCATCTAAATAATATTGCAGAAGCAGTAGTATTATCCAAACTAAATATCATTCCAAAATTAATATTAGACCCGATAGAAGTTAACCAAATCCATAATAAACTAAAAAACGAAATTAACGTAATCTCATTTGAACACATATATGAATTACTTAAGTTAAACGCATATTACAATAATATTAATATTATATTTAACATAAGAATCCAAATAATATCAAAGGAAGAATTTACATTTTGTCATATTATTCCAACGCCAATCAATAAAACTTTAGAAATTATAAGTGAAGAATATGCATTAATGAATGAAAATCATTTGATATCCATCACTAACATATGGTACAATAACGAAAATAATACACATTGGGGAAATTTAATATTCATTGAAACGCCACTCTATTTAAATAATAACATTACAACTCTTTCAAACATAAACGACATTAAACTTAATGAATACAGATTGCAAGATAAAAAAGTAATTGAAAACCTACAGGCAAATTCAGAAACATACGAGAAAGTTACTTATTCCGTCTTCGGATCAATAACAACTATCATTATTATTTAACAATTGCAATTATAAAAAGAAATCCAATGACAATTACATACTCATTCGACCAGATAATTAATGAAGTTCCGGCAATATATCACGCAAAGCCCCTATGGCCGTCACTTCACTTTAGGGAGGGAAGAGTTATGTCACCACATCAAGAAAAAAGTAACGTTGTGAAAATTTACCATCATAAATATTGTCTGTTTGGAAAACTGAAGGAGAGCAAAATCAATTTAAACTAAGAGCGCCGTTTCCAAATGGCCGAATCAAACGCCGTCTTCTAGGACCATTGAAAAGAGGGAGTTTAAGCTTACATATTTTTCGAGGTTTTTAAATGTAACATTTGTAAAATTTATTTGGCTTACGATATCGCACGAACTGATCGCGATTTCTAATCTGTTCATGGCTATTTGTTGTATTATAACAAATTATAGTTGAAAATTATCCATATAAAATTTTTTAATCTAGTGAAGTACTGAATTTATGTAATATTTTTTTATTATTTTTTATTACTCACTCCGTATTAATATTCCAAATAGAAAACTTCGCCTTTCATAGATTATGGGCCTTACTCATCATTGAATATTTTTTTTGAAATATTCGCAAGAATTAATAAACATGCCGGCTCCAAATGCATTATATCAAATCAAATCGAGAAGTTATTTGGATCGGAAAAATAGTCTATTTAGTATTTTGCATTAAAGACTGAATTTGAATTGGAAGATTTATGGAAATGCGTAGAAGGTATGTACGACGATGCAGCGAAAGAGACTCAAAAAATTGCTCTTACGGAAGTTATGCTCAATTCAGATGACCGAATGTAAATCAGTAGAGCATCATGTTTCATAAGATGTGTCAACAGCATAAAAGTTAAACAGGATTGGCTTTACCGTGCAATCGGAGTATAATCCTATGATTATGAGTATTGGAAGCTAAGGTAAGACAATAACATCAGAGGCTGTCAAGTCAAGATTATTACAGAATGTTAAATTTGAGCCGCAAATTTCCAATGTAGCTCTAGCAACAAAGAAGCAGTTTAAAAAGAAGAACATAAAAAATATAAAATGTTTTCATTGCAAGCAATTTGCCCATTATGCCACGCAATGTCCAAATCGCCAAAATATCAATAAACATCAGTCGATGTTTGAGGCTTATATTATAAAGGATTTGAGTCAAGAAAGCTGGTACTTCGATGGAGGAGATTCTGCTCATATGGCGCACTAAAAAAAGTATTGTTACAAAGATTAGAAATAGATTTAAATAAAACAACAATGTGGCTATATGTACTTGGCAGCACTGCCAATTAATCTCTAGTTGTCAAAATGTTACAACCCTGGTCAACACAATATAGATAATATTCAAATTAACGGAAATAGAATACTCCGAAATATACAAGATCATTCGAGGCTGCGCCAATAATAAGTATAAATAACAACAACGGAAAACCTAGCAACATAAATGCTAAGAGATGTTATTCTTAATGATCTTGTATGCAAGTATTCCCTGCTAATAAAGCTAAACAGGTTCACAAGTATACACAGCCATATACACATAGCAGAAGAAGAAACAAAACCACACAACACACAGAACACTCATCCGTACAACCACTCATAGTTAGCATAGGCAAAACACACAGAGCACTCATACATACAACCACACATAGTTATCATAAGCAAAACACACAAGTCAGCTTAGTCAAGTATACAAACACACGTATATGGCTACATGTTAAGTAAAGTACAACCAACAACAATCATGCCGCAGAAGCTTCGCGAAAATACCAGACGACGTCATTTTCGCTATATAAAGGCGCTGCCAGAGCTCAGCAAGTAAGTGTGATTTCAAACATAGACGTGTTAACATCGCTAAGTGTTGAGTAGTACAAATACTCGTGTTAATAAAGTAGTAAATAAAGCGTTGCCGCATTATATTTCTAAAATCAATTTGTCCGTATTTTAATTTGATGCAATAAAACGAATCCTTGAAGGATAAGTAATAAAACCGTTTTTACGAAAAGGTCTAAAAACGTAAAAATTGGTGTCAGAAGTGGGATTGAAAAAAAAATAATTAAAAGAACATTGCAATTTAAGAAAAAAAAGGACACTAAAAAAAAATTAAAATAAATAATCATGAAATTTTATGAGCTAAAAGGAGCTCAGTAAGCTGGAATCGCCAACTGCAGGTAACAAGGCTGGGCTGCAGAAGAGGCTGATAGATGAGTTTAAGAATCGCGGCATGGACATCGGGACATACGAGTTTGAGGACAAAGATGATGTGCAGATATGCCCTCCTGCCACGACCAGCAGCATGGACATAAATTCAATTTTCGCTGCTATGATAATCCAGATAAAAGGAATCAGTGATGCATAAACTACATCAAAAGTCAACAGTGACAAGCTTGTAGCCGAAATAAGTGAAATAAAACAAAACTCTCAGCAGATGAAGGAGGCATCAAGGACCAACAGTGACAAGGTTGTAGCCGAAATAACTGAAATAAAACAGAACTCTCAGCAGATGCAGGAAAAGCTTGTAGCCGAAACTCAGCAGATGCAGGAAAAACTTGTAGCCGAAATACAGGAGTAAAATAAAGTCATAAACGGGTCCCTGGTAGAGGTTTCTGAAGCCATTAGGAGGGTGGATTCTATTGAGAATAAATTCTCAGAGCTGGAACAGCATGCAAAGGAGTTCGAAGAGAAATTGCATACTCTAGAGGACAAAGTGCATAACCTGTAGTGTAGCGGCAGGCCAGCACGAGCAGTTGCGGAGGTTTCTGTGCGGATAAAAGCGCCATGCTTCGACGGCAGCGTACCATTAGGCATCTTCAAACTCCAGTTCGAGACGGTTGCTAGCAGAAATGGATGGGATGCTGAAGAAAAGGCCATAGAGTTAATTTTGTCCTTAAAGGGTACAGCCGCAAAGGTACTTGAGACTGTGCCAGTAAGCAGCAGAAACAACTATAATGAAATAATGGCAGTATTGGAGCGCAAGTATGGTGGTGAGCACAAGCGCAATTTAGACAAAATGGAATTCCGATGTAGAGCTCAGAAGCCTAACGAATCTCTACAAGATTTCGCAATGGAAATCGAGCGTTTAGTGCAACTTACATATCCAGGCGAGAGTCACCCGTTCCTGGACCACTTTAAAACTGAGGCTTTCGTTAACGGCATGCGCTACGCTGAAATCCACTTCCGCTGAAACTGTTTCATTTGCGCTGGCTTAAGAGACTGCAAGAATGGTTTTCAAGCCACAGATATGTAAAGTGCGGAATGTGGAGGTTCTGTCTGAGGAGGATAACAACCTAGTTGTTAGCGTTAAGGAGGCAGTGCGACATCTGCTGGCGGAAAATGCTATCAAAGAAAAGCCTAAGTGCTTTAACTGCGAAAAGATAGGTCATTTTCAGCGCAGCTGCAAAGCACCAAGGAAGAGAGGTAGATATGTTTCGCCACCAAGAAACAGCAAACGGGAAAACCAAACAACATCACAAGAGTCCCCGTTTAACTAAAATGAGCTAGCACTAAGGGGCAAGAGCTAGCTCTTACAAAAGAGGGCCCTACAATCTCCATATCAGTGATGCATCAGAAAAATAGCAAACTCACTGCGTCCGGACACATCAACGGGGAAAAGCTCGTACTTACCATAGACACAGGGGCAGCGCAGTCAATAATAAGGCCCGATATAGTAAAGGGGAAATGCGAGCGGTTAAGCAATATACGGCTACGTGCAGCTACTGGAGAGCCTTCCACTGTTGAAGTGAAGGTGACTATAGCCAACATCAACGTGAGACATGTGTTTATTGGTGCCGATATAGGCAATAAGGTTATTATTGGAGCCGATTTTATAATTAATCATGGCATTAATCTACATATGGGACAACAAACCGAAAGTAACAAGAGTATTTGCTATTGAGAGTCAGAAGTTACGGCCGCAGTCTGAAACAGTCATATCGGCACGGATGAAGGGAGATTGTGAGGACAATCGGTTGTGGGTTGTAGAACCAGCAGATCTAAAGAGAGAGCTTATAACAGCGAAAGCTCTAGTGAAAACTAGTAAAGGACGAATAGTCCCTATAAGAGTGCTTAACTTGTCAGACCATGAAAAAGTCATCAAAGAAAATTCCGATGTTGGCCAGTGTACTCCAGCAGAGGCAATAATAAACTGCGAGAAGAAAATAGAGCCTACTAATTTGTCCGCAACGTGCGTGAACAATTTGAGGAATACGTAGAGAAATGGGTAGCAGGTCTATCAGCGACAGACAAAAATAAAGCCAAACAGTTACTAAAATAATAATAAAAAGGCATGCCAGTATCTTCGCCATGGGAAGCCAAAGCCAGGGTAGAACTGCATTGGTTAAATATGAAATTAACACAGGCGAAGCTAGGCCGATTAAACAGCCACCCAGAAGCGTACCCCTAGCAAAGCGAGATAAAGTAAAAGAGCTTGTAAGTGAAATGGAGCGTGATGGCGTAATTGAGCCATCTTCTGGTCCTTGGAGTTCGCCTGTAGTCTTCGTTAAAAAGAAAGATGGCAGTTCTAGATTCTGCGCAGACTACAGGAAGAAGAAGGTACTGATAGGACTTCACTGGAAGATATGCTTGGTATATCTCGATGACATAATCGTGATGGGGAAAACTTTTGATGAACACCTCAAAAACATGGCAGAAGTTCTTCAACGGTTATCATCAACTGGATTGAAACTCAGCTTGCAGAAATGTGCTTTGTTCCAGAAAGAAGTAAAGTATTTGGGGCATCGTGTTACAGCAGACGGAATCTCAACAGATGAAGATAAAATAAAAGCAGTAAGGGACTGGCATCAACCTAAAATCTTCATGAATTGCGCAGCTTTTTGGGCCTTTTTACATACTACAGACGTTTTGTGCCGAATTTCGCCAGTGTAGCTGCAAGCCTGCATGAGCTGACAAAGAAGTCGAGACCATACCATTGGGGCGAGCCACAGGAAAATGCATTCCAGAAATTCAAAGAATTATTATGTAAGTCACCAGTGCTAGCGTATCCCACAGTTGGAGAAAAAATTTGTGCTGGATACTGATGCGAGCGTTTATGGCATAGGGGGTGTTCTAATCCAAGTAGTTAATGGCACTGAGAAGGTCATAGGGTACTATAACCGTGTATTCTCAAAACCTGAGAGGAACTACTGTGTGACACGACGTGAGCTTCTGGCGGTACTGGAATGCATTAAACATTACTAGAAGTACCTGTATGGTCAACACTTTACATTAAGGACCGATCATTCTGCACTGAGATGGCTATTGAAGTTTAAAAATCCTGAAGGGCAACTGGCAAGGTGGATTGAGCACCTGCAGAGCTACGACTTCAGCATTGAGCATAGAAGAGGCACAAAGCATAACAATGCGGATGCTCTTTCAAGAAGACTCTGCTGTTTAGAGTGTAAACATTGTGTTAGAACCAAGCAAAAGGAATGCGTTGTGGATGTTCGGCTAATGCACATCGGCCCTTATGAAGACTGGTCAGCGGCACAGAGGGACGACGATATACTAAGGAAAATTATAGCGGCCAAAGAAGAGGACAGACGACCATCCCGGAATGAAATTTCGGCTGAAAGCCCACTCGCTAAATCTTATTGGGCTCAGTGGAACAGCCTTAAGGTAATAAAAGGGTCTTTATACCGCGTATGGGAAAGTGTAGATGGCAAAACAACTTCAAATTTAATAGTTGTGCCATACTCCAAGATAAGTAAAGTTTAACAGGAGTTTCATAATGGACCTAGTGGCGGTAATCTAGGAGTAACAAAAACACTTGAGAAACTGAAGCAGCGTTTTTATTAGGTTGGATGTCAACAAGCCGTAGCCGACTGGATAGCAAACTTCCACTGGATAGCAGCCAAAGGCCCGGTAAGAAGAAGCCGGGGACAGCTGCAACAATACAACTCAGGAGCACCATTCGAGCTTATCGCATAGGATGTAGCAGGTCCCGTCACCGAAGCCGGAAATCGTTATGTACTTGTGGTAATGGACTATTTCAGTAAATGGCCAGAGGTATATAATATACCTAACCAGGAAGCAAAGACAGTTATAAATGTATTCGTCAACAACTGGGTATGTAGCTATGGTGTCCCAATAGAATTACATTCCGACCAAGGGAGGAATTTCGAGTCTGCCATATTCAGGGAAATGTGCGAGTTATATGGGATAAAGAAAACCAGAACGACGCCGTTGCATCCGCAGTCTGATGGCATGGTAGAAAGGTTCCATCGCACCTTAGAAGAGTACTTACGAAAAGTAGTAAGCCACCATCAGAGTGATTGGGATGAGCACATTCCCAAATTTTTGATGGCATATAGGTCAGCTATACACGACTCAACATCGAGAACGCCAGCCAAAATAATCTTCGGGACGGAATTAAGACTACCTGGTGATTTTGAATTTGGTGTTAAGCCAACTGTAGAAGAAGGAGCTATTACGTCCCAAGGGAAGGAGGACTTAAACGAACTGCATGAGTTCGTGCGTAATAGAGTCAAGATTGTCAGTGACAAGATAAAGGCTAGGTATGACCGCGTAGCAAATTCGGAGAGTTTTATGGAAGGACAATTGGTTCTACTTTATAACCCACAACGGAAGAAAGGAGAGTGAATGACGTTGTATACCAGATACAGAAGCATAATAGCCTAAGGTTGAAAATGAAGATAGTACATCTCGAACGATTGGCGCACTATGGAAGAGGTGATTGTATGCCTATTCGGGTTGAACAGGCTTAAGTGGGCGGCAGTGTTACAAAGATTGGAAATAGATTTAAATTAAACGACAATGTGGATATATGTACTTGGCATCACTTCCAATTAATCTCTAGTTGTCAAAATGTTACAACCCTGGTCAACACAATATAGATTATATTCAAATTAACGAAAATAGAATACTCCGGAATATACAAGATCATTCGAGGCTGCGCCAATAATAAGTGTAAATAACAACAACGGAAAACCTAGCAACATAAGTGCTAAGAGATGTTGTTCTTAATGATCTTGTATGCAAGTATTCGCTGCTAATAAAGCTAAACAGGTTCACAAGTGTACACAGCCATATACACATTGCAGAAGAAGAAACAAAACCACACAACACACTGAACACTCATCCATACAACCACTCATAGTTACCATAGGCAAAACACACAAGTCAGCATAGTCAAGTATACAAACACACGTATATAGCTACATGTTAAGTAAAGTACAACCAACATCAATCATGCCCAAGAAGCTTCGCGAAGTTACCAGACGACGTCATTTCCGTTATATAAAGGCGCTCCCAGAGCTCAGCAAGTAAGTGTGATTTCAAACATATACTTGTTAACATCGCTAAGTGTTGAGTAGTGCAAATACTCGTGTTAATAAAGTAGTAAATAAAGTGTTGCCGCATTATATTTCTAAAATTAATTTGTCCGTTTTTTAATTTGATGCAATAAAACGAATCCTTGAAGGATAAGTAATAAAACCGTTTTTACGAAAAGGTCTAAAAACATAACAGTATTTACAAGCATCTTCAGAAATACGACGAAATTCCTATAGCAAATAATGAAACTTTGAAAGCCGTTTGTACAGGAAGTGTTGAAATTTATGTTGATATTCCAAATAGATATCACAAGGTATTAATTGAAGGGGATTTATATGTTCCAGAGCTTGGTAAAAACTTATTATCCATAAGTAAAATCATCAGAAAAAATAAATGAATAGTTTTTAACAAAAATGGACGTAGTGTTCTCGATGAAGAAAATAAGTTTATGGCTTCTGGACAATTGATCGACGGTATGTATAAATTATGTATTCCCAATAATTCATGTGTTTACTTGGCTAGTGGTTTCACAAATTATGAGACATGGCATAAGCGTTTGTGTCATATACATCAACAATCAATGGAAAAAATGAAGTTGGATGGCATGGTCATAAATCATTGAAGATCAAAATTTCCAAAAAAAAGGTTCAAGATCCAGTGGTATTTTAAAAATAGATCACATTAATTTATGTGGTCTTATGGAAGTTATTCATTATTCATTCATTTCAATCATATTTACATTAATTCCGCAAAGCTCAAAAGTTTGTCTGCAGAAAGTCAAATGGTGGAAATCTGTAGACGTCGACTGACGTTTGACAGTCGAAAAGTCTTTACATATTTATTGAAGGATAAAAGTCAGTTTTATAAATTTCAAATCTCTTATAGAAAATCAAACTGGTAAAAAACTTAAATACCTACTATCAGATAATGGTGGCGAATTTGTAAATCAGAAAATGTCTATTTTCTTAAAAAAATTTGGAATAATTCACCAAAAAATTGTGGCTTACAGACCGCAGCAAAATGATCTTTCAGAGAGGATGAACCGAATAATAATTGAGAAAGCTGGAGGCATGTTGTACGATGCAAAGCTGCCTAAACATTTTTGGGGAGAAGCAGTAAATACAGCTTGCTATTTAATTAATTGAATCCCACATCGAATTACTAAGAAGTGTCCAGATGAGATATGGTTTGGAAAAAAGCCATCTGAGTCACTTAAGAGTATTCGGTTGCAGAGCAATGGTACATATTCCGAATCAGAAAAGAAAAAAATTGGATCCAAAACCTAAAAAAATTATTTTTGTTGGATACTGCAATGAATCGAAAGGTTATCGGTAATACGAACCGATAAATAAGTGTATAACAGTAAGTGGTGATGTTATATTTTTCGAAAGAGAATTCAAATCCATTAATAATGAGAACTCAATTGAAAAATACTGGTTTGTTGCAATTGGAAGCTTAATGTATTTGACACAGTATACAAGGCCTAATATTTGTCATGCCTTGTCGTTTTAATAATAATCCAAATTATATAATGCTGTATAAAGAGTGTTCAGATATAAAAAAGGAACTAAACACTTTAAACTTTGGTTTAAAAAAGATGGTAATAATAAGATAGTAGCATATTCGGATGTTGATTGGGCTAATGACATTGACGACAGAAAGTCAATTACAGGATACGTTGTTATTCTACAATCAGGAGCAATTTCGTGGAGCAGTAAAAAACGCCAGACAGTTGCATTATCTTCAACTGAGGCGGAGTATATGGCAATGTATGCAGTTACTCAAGAAGTTATGTATTTGAGGAAACTACTATATGAACTTATTCCAGATATTACACATGACGCAACTCCTATATATTGTGATAATCGAAGTGCAAAAGCATTGACGAGTAATAACATTTACCAAGTTCGGTCAAAACACATCGATGTAAGACAACATTTTATGAGAGAGAAGAAAAAAGATAATCAAATCGACTTCATACCAATAAGCACAGATGAAATAAATAGTTGTAGATTTTTTGGCAAAAGCAACAACTATACCGAAGCATACTTTTGTTTTCAAAAAGTGGGTTTAAAAATTTTGAAGTAAATTTGAATGGGGGTGTTGTATTATAACAAATTATACTTTAAAATTATCCATATACAATTTTTTTAATCTAGTAACGTACTGAATTTATGTATTATTTTTTCATTAAAATAAAATTTATTACTCACGCCGTATTATTATACTAAATAGAAAACATCGCCTGTCATCTTTCAACACTATTAACGTTGGTTTCCAATGTTATCAGCCGATTAGTTTGTGTTATCATTAACTTAAAAGTTATTCCAAAAAACAGAGCTTTTCACTAAAAAAATATATTTAGTTTTTTGGGATTTTTCGGAGCTTAAGCATTGAGATCTGATGAAAATTTGATTTTTGCAAATCGGCGGAAGGCTCGAGTTTTTAAAGTTTGCAATTTTTGCCAGCGGAAAAGCAACTGCTTTTTTTTAACTATACATTTTTAATGATTGAGTTATATGTGTTTCTGTTAAATGCAATAAAAATTAACAATGTTACATAGAATCCTCTAACCTCATGTTAGTAATATTGTATGTTTTATGTTACACGTTTTGGTTTTATGTGCTTTATTTTGTTTAATCTGCTTTCAAGCATAACTTTATAGTTCAGGATTCGAAAACAAAAGGACTCGTTGTGGATCTATACTTTTTTAGTAACTTAGCATATAATGGTTAGATTTGCAAAAAAAAAGTAAAAGTGGTATATTCGGCTGTGTCGAACCTTATATACCTTTCTTCAACGTACGTCTGGCGTTACATATGGAGTAGCATGGTTCATTTATTTTTAGCTCTATTGCAAATTTTAGCTACCTAAATTATAAAATAGCTTTTCTTAGCAAAAAAAAAAACTACGTCAGTTTGGTTATAAAGAAATTTTAATATCCCAACCCTGGAGAGAAAATTTAATATAAAATTTTTTTTATCAATGCAAATCTTCATGAGGTGTAAGGTAGATTTATTTAATAAAAACTCAATATTTGTATTACATGTGCTACCAAATATTGCATGTACGAAAATAAACTTTAATTTTTCCAACCCTGGAAGCGAAATTTTAATATCTTTCGCTTTTATCAGCGCAATTCATGAGGTTTAAAGAAGTTTTATATAAGAAATATTTAAAATTTTTATCCATTTTGCCCACTATCATTTATTTAAGAATATAGCATTTGAAATTTTGATTACTTTTTTTTAATTTTTGATACTAATTTTGTTCTTCCTAAGTTATAAAACAGTTTTAGATAGCAAAAAACAAAGCCAATTTTCTTTTTGGTTACTTTTATGAATGAAAAAATCTATTTCCCACCCCTGGAAACGAGATTTAAATATATTTTAATTTTGTTTTTGTTTTTGCCAATGCAAATTTTGATAGTATATAAGGCGGTATTATTAAAGAAAAACTTAAAATGTTTAAACATATTTGTTATTACATATAATACAAAATACTGAATGTGCCAAAAAAAAACGTTTAATTCCCCATCCCTGGAAAAAGAATTTAATAGTTTTAGTTTTTAAAAGACAATTGAGGCTTCCCAAAGCTTGAAATAGGTTAAATTTACAAACAAACAAAAAAAAGTTGGCTTTTGGTATTATTTTGCGTCGAGAAACAGATGTAAGCCTCCCAGCTCTGAAACCGTATTTCGTTTTTAACAGTCTATTTAAGCTCATTTCCAATCCATCACTCCAAAAACGAAATCTCTAGCTCTTCTGAATATATCCAGAATATATACACGTACTATATGGTTTTTCATATTAATATCGAAGAAGTTACACACGGAATGAGAAACCTCACTTTTTTGTACAGGGTATACAAACGGAAGTTCAGATGAAACTGTTGAAAAGCGAGTTTTAAATTACGGTAATAAAAAATTAAACTTTTTAAGGAGTTGTTTCGTCTAAATAAAAGTGTCCTACAGAGAGCATTTTGCTTCTATCAAAAAGGAGTTAAATTTTTTTGAAGGCGCTCTATACCAAATCGTCAGTAGACTTCAGCCATAGTTTTGAAAAGTTTCAAACCTCTCAACTTATGAAAAGACTTTTATAAACCATTTGAGAATTTAAATGAAAACTCACAAATGATTTTAAATAATCACATTATAATATGTGTAGTAGGCTATGAAACTTATATAAACCAAAATGTGTTTTATTTTTATTTTATTGGTGGCATCTTTGAAGTGATTTTTTGGAAGAAGGGGAATAATTTCTAATATTTATTCTGATAACAGAAACTGTAAATATGATGAAGATTTTAGAACTACACTATTCAGTTTCGTAATATAAATTAAAATAATTTCATTATTCTTTGCTTCTCCTTTCTTTGGCCACTTCTATGGCGATAGAACAAACCATTTCGGACCAATCCACCATACAGCATGCGTTATTAATTTATGAGCTCTCACACATCGCGTACCTATATCTGCTGGATTTTCTTTGCAGCAAACATATCTCTATTTGGCATTAGGAATAAAATTTATAGTTTCTGCCATTGGATTGCCCGCGAACTCATATTAGTAAAACCACTTGACAACCATTTTCTTAATATGAAGCCATATTGTACAACGCACAGTGGACCATTTCGCGAGAAGGCGGCCAAAACAAATTTTTTTGACTATCTCTCATTGCAAAATGTAAAAGTTCATTCGAAATTCGACACTTGTATACCTCTTGAACAAAAAAATTGAAGTTTTATTTGAACTATATCACAGTGAACAGGTCGATTAAAAATGGAAATTTTTCATTATTTTACTAAAATGAAAAATTTCTTAATAATTTTTTTAATATTTAAACATCTATAACTTTTTTGTTTTAAAAGATTTCTAAACAAAAAAAATTTTGTATAATTCACCAATTTGTTAGCTATAGTAGTATCAAAACAAATGTTTATAACTTTTTCAAATTATTTTATTTTTTTTAAAGGTCCAAGATTTTCCTAAATCCTGCCACTTGATAGAGCATAACTCCTAAAGTTCGAAAAAGCTCTCCTCTACACTCCTATACCCCATACCCGGCACGATCCGACAATGAGCACCAGAGCATTTTTTATTATACAAGGTCAAATATTTTTTGAGTTAAATATGTGTTTTCTCCTGTGCGCATTTTTGAAGTGCTTTCTTATTAGATCGCTTTTATGAAAGACGGATCTCAGATGGAAAATTAACTTAGTTTTTAATTTGATTTACCTTTACTATAAAGGTATAAAATAGTTTTTTTCAGAATTGTTTGGGCATAGTGTATATGTAAATTATGGTAAAAACAATTTATATGTAACAAACGCTGTTACAGATAGAAGTACAATATCAAAATCCTCTTAAAAATTAAAAGGGAAATTCCTGGAAATTGATTCTTGATTGTAATGTTGCCTGTCTACCTGAATTTTTTCGTTGCTTATTTGCCAGTAAAATTATTTAAAGTAATGTCTCTACAGAGATCACGCCGATATTTTCTTTCCACAATATTATTTACACGATATTGAATTGCATATACCAGCCAATACAATTTTTAAAATATACATTACAGAAGAAATTGAACTACACAAACAAAAAACTAGAAATTTTGGAAAAAGATTAATATCACGCTATATATAATGCTCATATAACAAGAAAATGATGTACGAACTGGTTGTCACAGGAACTTGTTTTCGACATTATATACAAATACCAAATGTGAAAAATATTAGACTGCAATTCTAAAGGTGTAAAAATTACTAAAGCTTAAAAGATTATTCTTATATTTATAGCTTTGAAGGCTATTAGTTTATTTAACTTAAAGCCTTAAAAAATAAAATACAATGAAGAAATTAAGAATAATCTAAAGGTTGAAAAAAATGAATAGGATATAAGAATTTTTATATTTATTGAAGAAAATTTTGAATTAGGATTGATCAGCAAAACGAATTGATGAATGTAATGAAAGAACTCGAGGACTCAAACTTCTGAATATCACTGAAGAAATATCTCCAATAGTCATCAAGGATTCATTTTTGCACCAAATTCAACCAACACAAAATAAGAAATCGAGAAATGCGATAATTGAAGCAGTAATAAAAGCAAGCCCAAGGCGCACAAAAAGGATTTTGAAAAATATATCTACACCGAATGAAGACAAGAAATTTACTCAGAAGAAGTGTTAGCATTATTTTTGGATTTAAAATTATCTAATAACCTGTATAAGGAATTGTGAAAAATGAAAGGAATTATGGGGTTTTCCCAGAGTGTAGGGATTTAGTGTCTGTCAAAAAATAATATTTACCCCCACAAACTGCTATAACTGTCACTTCTACCTTAGAAATTAAATTGATAGACCTCGAACGCACTGCCGAACAGTTTTTAAATATTCTTGATGCTGATCGCTTGAAAAAACTTGCAAATGTCAGCATTACTTTAAATTCTAAATGTGGATGTGTCGGGTCCCAGATGATGACATATACGGTAGCTTTCGTTTGATTGCGCTTAACAAAGAGTTATACCGGGTTAGAGCCATCAACCAGCAGAGAAACAGCAATTGATGTATGGAAATAGAAATACTCTCATTAATAAAGTATTGCAGGTCACTAAAATTTACATTCAGAAGAAAAATAATATGTCATAATTGAAGAAGTCCAAAAATAAAAGATCAAATTGATGCCTTTCAACCTGCTGTATTTACAGTTGATAACCAGGAAATCGAAGTAAATATTAAAATGTGTCTTACAATGATTGATGGAAAAGTTGCACAAGCTTTGACTGATACAAAAGCATCGTCAAGCTGCGTTATATGCCAAAAGAAATCAAGTTAAATAAGCCATCCCATTCCAGAAGATGATAGTTTTAAGGCAGCATACGTATTTGGATTGTTCCCTTTTCATGCGAATATATGTCTCATGGGGGTTATGATTCTGATTTTGGTCCATTAGGCAAAACAGTGAGAAAAAGTAAAATAATTAAGAAAAAAGAAAGCAAAAGCAAAACAACAAATTCAAGTTCAACTACTTCTAAAAGATGAAAATCAAGGTTATATAGAAAACAAATTACTAAAATTGTTTAAGTAATAATAGTTCTTCAAAACATCGTTATTTTTATCATTTTAAGATAAAATGTACATACATTAGACAATATTTTACATATAATGTCCATTATGAACTTAAATAGAAACCTACGTCTTCTTCATTAAAACCTTTTTATCTAAAGTAAATTTAATCAATGTTTGTATTGTTTATGCTACTTAATTATCTAAATTTTAACTCAAACTTGTTCGTACTTCGACCATTCGTATTAAAAATTTCACAGGGGCCAAAGGTTAGCACTTTCTGACAAAAAATTAATTTTTTAGTAAGTATAAGTTGTAAGTTTGTTTTAAAATATCAGGCTGTGTGCATAACAAACTTTTATTACAAGTTTTAATATGTCACTTTTGTACCAAAAATAGCCAAATATTAAATTCAAACATTCAAACATGGAGAAAGCTTGTTCTGAGCGGACACACGCTGGATACTAATGCTTTTGAACTTAATTTCTGCAGGTACAAAGAGGAACTTTTTCAGTTTTAGTATAATAAACTTGTTGTTTCATTTTGTTATAATGTTTACTAGTTTTGCACAAATTGCATTTTGTTAATATAAAATGTTATTAAAAAATCTCTAATTCACACTCCTAAGCTAAAGTTTGAGTGGTACATAAAAATCTTATTTATTCTGCGGCAGGCCTTACAAATGTGATTATTGTTGTTTTAGAGCGGGTTAGTTGCTAGCTTGGAGAAAAAAACTATCCAAGTCACATTAAAATTTTTAAATAAACAATGATTTTTAATTGAATTTATCTGTTGGATGGTTAGGCAATGTATGTATGGATCTCATTGGTGCTTAAACAAATCATCACTTTAAACTCAGTTTTTGATTTAATAATGATTTTTTTACCGAAGTCAGCATTTTGCACTACAACGCTTTTCGTAGGGAACAAAAAAACCAAATATGTATTATATGACTAAATCTTAAGGAGTCGTGTTGTAGTAAGCTTTTGTGGATGTGACGAAATCTGTCAGTGGCAACTTCTGTTAATCTGTCTGAATTTAGAACTCAAGATGGTTTGGAGAGCTGAACCAATCTGTTATAAGGCGAATTGTGAAAATGTTTATTTGAGCGCTATAAAACGCAGCGCAGCGTAACCAACCTGCGGAAAATAGAATTTCACCCAGAGGTTACACAGAGATTGATGGCATGTACGTATGTTGAATGAGAGTGAGACACAAAAGCTTTTTTATACCCTTCACAAAAATGTGAAAGGGTATATGTAGGTTTGTCATTCCGTGTGTAATTTCTTCGATATCAATATGCGACCCCATAAAGTATATATATTTCGGATCCTTATGAATAGCGATGACGATTGAGCGATGTCCGTCTGTCCGTCTGTCTGTACGGTTTTCCCAAGCCCCCTGAAGAACTAGAGACTTCATTCTTGGACTGATCGATTGGAAGTGACTTAGAGTGGTATTGAAATTCAGAAAAATCGGAAGGACGGTTCCAGAGCTGGGAAGCTTACAGATATTTCTCGACGCAAAATTAACACCAAAAACCGATTATTTTTTTGCTTATTTGAAAATTGAATCTATTTCATGCCTTGGGACTCCTCAATTGTCCATTTAAAACTTTAAAAAAAAAAAGTTCCCATCCAGGGTTAGGAAATTCAAATTTTTTTTTATACAATAAGCTAACCAAAAATCAACTGACGTAATTTTTCCTGGTTAAAATTACTTTTTATTTCTGCAAAACGAAATTGATATTAAAAATTAAAAAAAAAATCAAAATTTCGATTCCAGGGTTCGGTACTGCAATATTTTGTAGTACATGAAAGTAACGAAAGTAGTAAAAAATTTTTAATTTTTCTTAAATAAAACCGCTTTATACATCATGAAGACTTTCATTGGTAGCAAATAATTTTAAAAAATTAAATTTTCAATTCCAGGGATCGGAAATTGAATATTTTTTTACACATTCGGTATTTTGTGGTACATATAATAATTAAAATGTTTAAAAACTTAAAGTTTTTCTTAAATAAAACCGTTTTATACATCAGGAAGATTTGCATAGATGGAAAAAATATTTAAAAATTTAAACATTCCTGTCCAGGGTTAGGAAATTTTAATATTTTTTGTACATTAAAATAACTAAAAATCAACTAACGTCGTTTTATCCTTGTTAAAATTATTTTTTGTCCTGGTAAAACAAAATTGGTATCAAAATTTTAAAAAAACAGATTCCAGAGCTCGAAAACTTATATATATTGAAGTACAAGAAGGTGACAGAAATGGTTACAAATTTGTAGTTTTTCTTAAATAAAACCACTTTATACATCATGAAGACTTGTATGGGTAAAAATTATTTTAAAAGTTTTAATTTTTGCCTCCAGGGATCGGAAATTGAAATATTTTTTGGGCACATTCGGTATTTTGTGGTACATATAATGACTAAAATATATAAATATGTTAAGTTTTTCTTAAATAAAACCGTTTTTGGTAACATGAAGATTTGTATGGATGAAAAAATATTTTTAAATTTAAAGTTCCCATCCAGGGTTAGGAAATTTGAATTTTTTAATACAATAACATAACAAATAATCAATTAACGTCGTTTCTTCTTGGTTAAAGTAATTTTTTTTTCTGGCAAAACAAATTTGGTGTCAAAAATTTAAAAAAATAAAAATTTCGTTTCCAGTGTTGGATACTGCAATGTTTTGTAGTACATGAAAGTGACAAAAATTTTTACAAATTTTAGTTCTTATATAAAACCGCTTTATACATCATAAAGACTTGCATTGGTAAAACATTATTTTAAAAACTTTAGTTTTCGTCTCCAGGGGTGAGAAATTTTATTTATTTCTTTTTTGGTACATTCGGTATTTTGTGGTACATATGGTAACTAATATGTTTAACAATTTTAAGTTTTTCTTAAATAAAACCATTTTTGGTATCATTAAGATTTGCATTGATTAAAAATAAATTTAAAAATTTAAAGTTCCCATCCAGGGTTCCGAAATTTAAAATTTTTTTATACAATTCATAACCAAAAATCAATTAATGTCGTTTTTTTCCAAGATAAAATTGTTTTTTATTTCGGCAAAACAAATTTGGTATTAAAAATAAAAAAAAAATAAAAATTTTGATTCCAAGGTTAAATACTGCAATATTTTGTATTACATGAACGTTACCAAAATGGTTAAAAATTTGTACTTTTGCTTAAATAAAACCGCTTTACACATTATGCTAAAAAAAAATTTTTAAATTAAAATTTCTTTTCCAAGGGTGGGAAATTCGGAATATTTTTTTTAAGTAACCAAAAAACGCAACTGAAGTTGTTTTTATTTTTTGCTAACTGAAACAATTTTATAAGCTAGAAAGCAGACGTACGTTAGTGAAGGGTATATAAGATTCGGCACAGTCGAATATAGCACTTTTACTTGTTTGTTCTTGTTTGGTTTGATTTGAACACTTAGTTGATACATAGGTAGATATACAAGCATATTCAATAAATTAATTTGCTATATACCTTTTTTTCTTTATATAATCACAAATAAAAGTATTAATAAAATTATAATTTACCTATACATATTATGAAGATATTACATCGATCACAAGTTTAAAATAAAATATTGTGCTATTTATACAAAAGGAGAGTGCCATCACTGTTTCAAACAGCTGTTTTGATTTTTTGTTTTTAAATGATAAACACCACAAACTAAGCAGTATTCTGTGATAGATAAATCGTACACACGGTTGGCAGATCTTACAATATTGTAAGAAAAATTTATAGAAAATATCTAACAACCGTCTGAAATTACAATTTTTGTCTTGCAACGTTGTCAGAAAAAGCATTGTCGGTACATTGGAAGACAAAAATATTGTTAGACATCTGACAACAGTGTGAACACTCATCTTTGCCAATGTCAGCTAATTGCCAGTCATTGGAAGCTCATATTTTATTGGCAGATGTGCCAAAATTATACATCTGCCAATGGCACCATTGTCAGAAAAATATTTATATATATATATATTTGTAGGTTTTCTTACAATCGTTTGAACAGACAATTTACGGGTTGCTAACAATTTTTCATTGTTAGCATATTGTTAGGACACTGCCAGATCTTACAGTATTGTAAGCCCTGCCAATCGTGTGTACATAACTTAAGATGTGGGATGTAATCGTTAACCAATCGTAAAGCATGCAATAAGCGAGCGTTGAAATTTTATATGTAAGCTAAATGTAAGTTATCTTTAAATGTAAATGTTGCTACACTTATAGAACCCTTAAAAATTGTTTTTCAAACAAACCAACAACAAATAATTATTTATACATAACGCAATTATTATACATACAACATTGATAGCACTTCAATATGTTTCTATTTTTGGCGTTTGTGTTGAAAAAGTACGCATATTAAATAAAAGGTACTGATAGACAGCAGAAACACCAACATACACAACTAATAGAACAACGAATCATTCCTTGCAACATATTTAATAAACTGGACACATTTATTTCTATATTGCAATATATATGATATATTTTCTAATATGACACAAATGCATACATTTCTTAAAAGTGGTATAATTACACACGATTTTTAATACAAAATTTTCTTAAGGAAATGATGAATTGCGTATCAATCAAAGCTTACAAAGGGAATGAATAAATATTGAAGTATGTATATACATTTTATTGAAGTTTGAAGTTGGTTCAGCTGACACATTTAGCTTAAATTTAGAATTTCAACGTTCGCCTATTGCATGCTCAAAGCGTTATCAAATCGGTGCGAGCTATATATGAGTGTATTAGTGTAATCATAGGGACAATAAGTAGTACAAAGAAACTTAAGAGCCGCATAGAAATACACTCAGCGCCATCTAGTGTGCAATAGTAGCTACTAATTTTCACTAATTATCGCACATTATTTTATCGTAGGCAAATAAAAACAAATAATTAAAATGAATACAAAAACGTATAATTTCAGTAACTTTAAAAAATATTTATTGCACTCTTAATAAGAAATTTACTAAAAGAAACCATTATAAGGAAAACAAAAAACTAAGCTTGTCAAACTAAAAGTCTTCTTCTTCTTTGAGATTGCCATTAAGGGTTTTCACCCTTTGTGATAAAGTACTCTTGTAGACCTTTTTAATGTAGTGGATGTACTAAAAATACTACTGTTTACATCACTGCAACGACAAATGTACAGAATTTTAATTCACCACACTGTGGTTAAAAAACAAGACCAAAAACTTTAGTAAATAATTCTGTTACATTTACCAAAGTTAAAGAGCTGATCGTTTTGCCGGCAAAGATATTTGATTTTCAATTTACACGTGCATATAAGTATAAAAATATGGAAAATTTTAATAAAAACCCCCTCTTAAAGCGAAAACGTGATAAAACGTCTTTTCCCATTTTCTTGGGCATTGCGCAATGTTTAACACAAATTTTAATAGCTTATAGGAAATTTAACTCTTCTAAATGAAATGGGAAAACTTTCTCCTTTCAGCTGTTATGATATATTAATCATGCCTTTTAAAAACGATGCTCACGCTTTTTGGTAAACAAGTTTTTATATATAACAGAGTTGTAAATATAACCCAAAAGGGTGATTACCACTATTCATACGGACAACAAGAAGTACAGAGAAACTTGTCAGCTGCATTTAAACATAATGAATATTAAAATATAATGAATATTTTCAATAATCAGTAAATTTACTGCTTACTGCAATTTTTAATGCAGTACATAAGTATATACTGCAGTGTGCCCATTTACTAACCTGATAAGTAAGTAAGTAGTAAGTATATACTAATAGTAAGTTTTAATACTCTTAATTGAAAAATATACTAAAACCATAATTACTTCCAACTTAAAAAAAATTTTCAATATTCACATTGTGTTTTTATACCCTTCACAAAAAAGTGAACGGATATATTTAGGTTTGTCATTCCGTGTGTAATTTCTTCGATATTAATATGCGACCCTGTAAAGTATATATATTCTGGATCGTTATTAATAGCGATGACAATTGAGCGATGTCCGTCTGTCTGTACGTGAAATCGGTGTTCCCAAGCCCCCAGAAAAGCTAGAGGCTTCGTTCTTGGACTGATCGATTGGAAATGAGCTTACATAGAGTGGTATTGAAATTCGGAAGGACGGTTCCAGAGCCGGGAAGCTAACACCTATTTTTCGAAGCAAATTTAACACCAAAAACCAATTATTTTTTGTTTATTTGTAATTTGGACTAATTTCATGCTTTGAAACTCCTCAATTGTCTATTTAAAACTATGTACATAAAAAGATTTTTTTGCAGGTTTAGAATATTAAATTTTTTTTGGCACATTCGGTATTTTGTGGTACATATAATAACTTTAAAAATTTTAAGTTTTTCCTAAATAAAACCGTTTTATACATCATAAATATTTGCATTGATGAAAAAAAATACAAAAATTTTATATTCTCATCCAGGGCTAGGAAATTTAAATTTGTTTACCTTAAAATAACCAAAAATCAACTAACGTAGTTTTTTACTGGTTGAAATTATTTGTTATTTTGGCAAAACAAAAATAGTATCAAAAGTTAACAAAAAACAAAATTTCGATTCCAGGGTTTGTAGTTCATGAAAGTGACAAAAATGGTTACAAATTTGTAGTTTTTCTTAAATAAAACCACTTTTTACATCATGAAGACTCGCATTGATAGAAAACAATTTTAAAAATTTAATTTTTGCCTCCAGGGGTGGGAAATGAATATTTTGTTCTTGCACATTCGGTATTTCGTGGTACATAAAATAACTAAAATGATTAAAAATATTAAGTATATCTTAATTAAAACCGTTTTATACAACATTAAGATTTGCGTTGATGAAAAAAAATTTAAAAATGCTTATCCAGGGATAGGATATTTAAATTTTTTTTATACTTTAACATAACCAAAAAGCAACTAACGTCGATTTTTCCTGGCTAAAATTATTTTTTATTCTGGCAAAACAAAATTATTATCAAAAATAAAAATCAAAATTTCGATTCCAGGGTTGGATAACTGCAATATTTTGTAGGACGTGAAAATGACAAAAATGGTTACAAATTTGTAGGTTTTCTTAAATAAAACTGGTTTCGACTACATGAAGACTTGCGTTGGTAAAAGAACAAAATTTAGTTTTCGCTTCCAGGGGTGGGAAATTCAAATTTTTTATACATATATGAACCAAAGAGCAACTAACGCCTTGTTTTTTACTAATTAAAACTAGTTTTTTATTCTGGCAAAACAAAATTGGTGTCGAAAATTTAAAAAAAATCAAAATTCGATTCCAGGGTTGTATAACTGCAATATATTGTTATACCCGAGAGTGACCAAAATGGTTATAAGTATATTTAAGGTTTGTCTTCAATAAAACTATTTTATGCCTCATTAAAAGTTGCCTTGCTAAAAAATACAAAAAATAAATAAATAAATTTTCGCTTTCAACTAACGTCGTTTGTTTTTACTATTAAAGCTAGTTTTTAATTTAGGAAAAAAAAGATTGGTTTAAAAATTTAAAAAAAAATTAAATTTCTATTCCAGAGTTGGATATTTGCAATATTTTGTATCACATAAAAGTTACCAAAATGGTTACAAATTTGTAGTTTTCCTTAAATAAAACCGCTTTATAAATTATGAATATAAAGTTTCGTTTCTAGGGTTGGAAAATTTTGAATTTTTCTTTATAAATATTAAATATAAATTAGAAAGCACAAAATTGGTACTTCAAAAATATATGTAATGCCAGAAGTACGTTGGTGAAGGGTATATAAGATTCGACACAGCCGAATATAGCACATTTACTTGTTTTATATTCAATTATTTGATGTGTCCAAACATTTTTCAATTTTAGATGCTCCAACCTGTGTACCTAATCAACCAAGAATTTATGGTGTTGCCAAGCAGGAGGATGCCAAAATCAAATGTTCTGTTGATGCCAATCCGCCAGATGTTGACTTTAGTTGGACTTTTAATAATTCTGCCGAAAGTATTGACGTCGCAACTAATCATATCTCAAGACTTGGTAGGTTTATTTTAGTAAGTATTATCTAGATGTACATTTATATTATATTTAGCTTGAAATACAGTTATGGCATAGCTGGACGTCAAATTCATCGCGAAAAATTCATAAAATTTAAAAAAAAATGTTTTTACAATATGAGGTTAAAGCCTCAATTGGTTTGGTTAAATATTGACCTTTGCCGTGATTCTCTCTCTCCCTCTATACATATATATATATATATATATATATATATATATACATATACATATATGAATTTTTTGGCCAAGTGTAAATTTTCTATATATGACGAATCTTTTTAAGCTAATCCGGTCTAATGTATTTATTGTTGATAAAACAATTTATTACATATTTTATTCAACGTTTCGTCAATTGTTTTTCGCCTTCTTCAAGGGTTCTTTTGTCTATTTAAATTTAAAACATAACATAATTACAATTTGGAAAAGTGTAAATCAATACAGTTACCCCAAGCTTTTGACTTCGTATTTAAGTATAAAATTAGTTAATTTTTCCATAAATTTAAGTTGTGTTTAAATACACTTTAAGTTTTTCAGTCAGACTTAAATACTTTAATTAACGTATGCGCAAAATATGGGAGCACCGTGAAATATGTATGTATATAAACAAAAGTCGCTATTGTTCAGAAAACAGGTGTTTTGCTTAAGATTCAAAGTATTTCAAGTGTTAAAATTATTTTAAGTTTTTCAATTGTGTCAAGAATCAATTGTATTGTACAAATGGATTCTTTACACAATTGAAAAATATTGTTTTATTGATTTCCGACTTTATTCTATTGATAATTAACTTAATATACGCAACTCTTACAAATTTTTTAGCACATTTTTCTCAACATCACAATGTTTTTTTTTAAGAAACAAAAGTCAAAGTCTTTTGATTACTGTGCTCAATTTAAATAACATTTAAATGACCAATGAGGGGCATTTAAGTCGTATTTAAGTTTGCGGTGAAAAACGAAATTTGGTATTTAAATGGCATTTAAATATAAACTACATTTAAATATCCACTGATTTATTGGGCATTATACTCACAATGTTACATTAAATACATGTTGATAACAATACTATTACAATTTACTTTATATTAATTATTAAGATCACAGATCTTTTTTAGACACAGTCAAATTGGTATTGCACTTTGTCTTTTTTTATAGGAACAATATAGCTAGCCTTGATATTGTCGGTATCCTCTTTTAATTTCGTTGTTCTTTCTATATTTTGCTGTATACATCTGTAAAGTGTTTATCTTACTCTTTACTGCTTCACTTATCTATTCCACAAAATCCGCTATTAAAGTTTGTATACTCGAGTATACAAAAGCTCAGAGCTGCGTATTAACTGTCCCAGGCCAGGACATCGAGTCAACGTATGCAAAGAACGACATTGCAACAAGTGCTCTAAAGCCCATAACAAATTCATACACAAACCCTACAACGTAGTTTATTTTTCCAGCTGAGGTATGGCTCAGGCGCTCAAGGTTTGTATCAAAGGTCTACTTCCTTTGATATAAAACTCGAATCTTTTATGTGGTGCAAATATTCTGAAACAAAGTGTTTATTTAAACGAAACTTAACTAATTAAATTATTTTAAAGCTAGTATATTAGGTTGATGTCATGATTCCACTGCGACACTGATCTAGTGGTTATGCAGATAATACTGGTCTTCGGCTCGGGCTTAGAATGGAGTAAAACAGGTAATATTAAGATTATTCCGTTTAGTAACTTGCAAAACCACGAACTCAAGAGTGTTCGGAGGCCTGAGATAGGCTACGGTCTGAATACGATAGTGAGAGGTATTTGGGAGCTCTGGCAATCGGCAAAACTAATTCACAATGAACTCAAGAATATTCGGGGCTTGAGTTCAGCTACTGGGTCGTATTAAATATTACGGTATAAATACGATTAGTACGAAAGTAAGAGGTATTCGGGAATCCTCGCAATCAGCAAAACTAATTCACAACGGACTTAAGAGTGTTCGGAGGCTTGAGATCGGCTGCAGTCTAAATATGTTCAATACGATCGTGAGATCGACAAAAGTAATTCACAACAAAAATCGATAAAGCTCTCGGAACGACAATTCAAAAATATTTTTCTTGTAATTATCGTTTGTACGGTATCGATAATTGCTCCTCGATTCTGTGCAAACGTTGTCTACTTATCCATTGTATAATATGAAGCTTATCAGAATTATTAGTAATACAGTTAAACCTCGATTAACCGGCCCTCTATTAATCGGTTACATCTATTAACCGGCATGCGGCTCTTTTTATTTTTTCCCTCTATTATTTGTGTTTTTCCTCTGTTATCCGTGCTTTAGATTTTTATCTCTATGAACCGCGCTTGTATATAGATATTATCCGTGCAAAATTCATATGTTTACACAAATCTAAATCCGGTGTTTTCCCTTTTTAAGTTTAAACAAAAATGCAATAATTTTCTGCAGACATCTAGTTTGATCAACCAAAGCATAATCAGTAAAAACCCCAATTTTAATGTTCTATATGATACATATATGACTTTGTATTCTCTATGACGATTTGTATGTTTTGTATAAAAAGATGTATATTTGAATCGAATGTTTACAGATGTATACAGCAAAATATAGAAAGAACAACGAAATTAAAAGAGGATACCGACAATATCAATGCTAGCTATATTGTTCCTATAAAAAAAGACAAAGTGCAATACCAATTTGACTGTGTCTAAAAAAGATCTGTGATCTTAATAATTAATATAAAGTAAATTGTAATAGTATTGTTATCAATATGTATTTAATGTAACATTGTGAGTATAATGCCCAATAAATCAGTGGATATTTAAATGTAGTTTATATTTAAATGCCATTTAAATACCAAATTTCGTTTTTCACCGCAAACTTAAATACGACTTAAATGCCCCTCATTGGTTATTTAAATGTTATTTAAATTGAGCACAGTAATCAAAAGACTTTGACTTTTGTTTCTTAAAAAAAAACATTGTGATGTTGAGAAAAATGTGCTAAAAAATTTGTAAAAGTTGCGTATATAAAGTTAATTATCAATAGAATAAAGTCGGAAATCAATAAAACAATATTTTTCAATTGTGTCAAGGATCCATTTGTACAATACAATTGATTCTTTACACAATTGAAAAACTTAAAATAATTTTAACACTTGAAATACTTTGAATCTTAAGCAAAACACCTGTTTTCTGAACAATAGCGACTTTTGTTTATATACATACATATTTCACGGTGCTCCCATATTTTGCGCATACGTTAATTAAAGTATTTAAGTCTGACTGAAAAACTTAAAGTGTATTTAAACACAACTTAAATTTATGGAAAAATTAACTAATTTTATACTTAAATACGAAGTCAAAAGCTTGGGGTAACTGTATTGATTTACACTTTTCCAAATTGTAATTATGTTATGTTTTAAATTTAAATAGACAAAAGAACACTTGAAGAAGGCGAAAAACAATTGACGAAACGTTGAATAAAATATGTAATAAATTGTTTTATCAACAATAAATACGTTAGGCCGGATTAGCTTAAAAAGATTCGTCATATATAGAAAATTTACACTTGGCCAAAAAATTCAAAAAATAGTATTTCTTAAGTTTACTTGCAATTAATCCAAATCGAATCGGTTCAAATTCACAGAACGCGTATTTGGAACAGCTGAGATACACAAATACAGACGTGATGACGGTGAAATCGATATTTCATTTCAAATGTCGATATTTTCATATATCACCCATCTCTATCTTCTACTAATAATCGCCTCATATTTGATTCCTATTGCAGGCCTGATAACATTCCTTGTTTCCCCATGTAGGTAAAAGATGTAGATACAATACTCAGATATCCAAATACCATTTAATTCATTCAATAAGTTTCTCGAACAATATTCCATACAGCTCACGAGTAATTAGCAACGCACATCGATTCAGGAGATATATTATGTGTTTTTATTCTGTTATTTTTTATGGACCTGTATGTATTTAGAACTAATTACCAATTTTAATTATATTTATATTTTATTGCATATTACATATATATTTATGCATATATACTTGTATTGAGTTCCATGCTGCAATATGAGACTTAAAGTCTTGTGTATGGGACATCGAAAACAAATAAATAAATGTGCGGGCCTTAATTAAGGTGTTCGTATCCGATGGATCTGTGATGTTGCTGGTTCGACATTAGGCGCTGCTGTTCACGTGACACATGTGCTTCGCCATTTAATATTAATTTTTCAAATCCCAGTTAAACTGTAACTTAATAGGCTGAGAAAATCAAAACAGTGATCCTTCACTATTAATAGTCTTTTGGCCTCTTATTAATTTTAAACTTTATTTACGTATAGACATTAATATAACCATAACAACTGTAACGTTACCAATAAAAATATCTATATACATATATATATATATATATATATATATATATATATATAAATAAGATGCATTGTGTTAGTAATTGATGTTCTCCGGAATGCCTGAATCGATTTTGTTTCTGCAAAGTTTATATGACGTCAATACCAAGGTTTTTATGTATATACGGTTTGTATGTGTGTTGGTTCATGAGTTATAGCCAGCTTAGTGAGCATTGCAATGATTTCGAAATATATGAGTTATTATTTTTAAAAACTGAATTACCGAGATAACTCAGAGTTGTTTGGTGGTGCGTTGATTTTATTGTCAGGCGATTTTAGGCACACATTGCCCGTCATTTCTAGATTGACGGCTGCCGATGAAATTAAGGCTTTGCTTGAAGTCTATATATTTATGGAATGATCCATCTGCTGATAAATCTCTAAGCAATTGCTGAAAATTGGGAATGGTGCAATGCCTGTTGATGACACTGGATTGATAACAATGCCAAATGATTTTTGCCGTTTCGTACAGTCAAAAAAGGAATTGATTGAATGTGTTTCACTAACATAGCACAATAATATATATGCCATGCATGATTAAGTGCCACAGCGATCTTAGCGGCAAAGAACCAAGATGTTTCTGAATTAAACATGGCTATACAATCAAAGATTCCTGGCGAAGTGGTGTTGCAAGTCTGTCTATACTGTTACCAATGAAGAAGATGTTGTGAGTTATCCAACAGAATTTTTTAATTCGTTGGACTTACCAGTATTGCCTCCGCATAATCTCCAATTGAAAGTTGAAGCCCCTATTATTATGCTTTGCAATATCAATCAACCCCGTTTGTGTAATGGTATAAGACTTGCTGTTAAAAATTTAATAGCTTATATAATTGAAGCTACTATTTTAACTGGAAAATTCAAAGGGGAAGATATATTCATTCCACGCATCCCAATGATTCCTTCTGATATACCATTTGAATTTAAACGACTTCAGTTTCCTGTTGGCCTTGCGTTTGCGATTTGTGGAGTGAATTTAGGGTATCCAGTTTTCTCACATGGAGATTTGTATGTAAGCTGTTCGCGCGTTGGCAAACCATCGGTTTTGTATATTTACACCGAAAATGGAAAAACAACAAATGTTGTTTACCACAGAGCATTACAATAAAATAAGTTTATCACTGATTTAAATGAATTCAAATTAATTTTTTAATATCTTTTTTGCAATACGAAGTACGCAGGGGGTTCGCTAGTATTAATATAAGAAAATAACTGACTCAGCAAAAGCTGTCAACTGTATTCAACGAGCTTTGTTTGTAAATAAACTTCTGTATTGAATTACACCTTTAAGTTCAATGATGTTTGTTATTTAATCAAAATAAATTATACGACTATATAAAGTAAATTTAACGTTCAGATTAAATATTTTGTATGGTTTTGAAAGTAAAGTGGTGGCTCTAGATATCTCAAAGGCGTTCGATAGAGTGTGGCATGGAAAACTCCCGTCTAAATTTGTTTCATTTTGTGTCGGAGATATCTTTTCCAGGCTTATATCAAGCTATCTCAGACAGTTCTGTACAACTTTTATAGATGATATCTCATTTAACGGGTTCAAGGTTAACTCAGGGAAACTATTGATTTTCGTTGTTTCCCCTACTCTCTTTCTAACTATCCTTAAGGACTTTCCATCAGTAATTTTCACTTCTGTCTACTTATTCGTAAAGAGATAGAATATGGAAGACATATTAAATAGTGACGTCATAAAAATATCTGAATAGGATCAAGCAAATAGGGTTGATTTCAAAACCCGTCACGAAACAACATGCTGTTTCATCTCTTTCTATGTGTGGTATACGTATTAAGGAATCGGATTCTTAAACGGTGTAGCAGCCATTCCATACTATTTACACTACTCATAATCGGGTGAAAATGGAATACAGCTCTCATGTGTGGGCCGGTAGTACAAAGTATCGGCCCACACATGAAGTTACTCACAAAGAGGTTGAAAAAGCTCATCGGAGGCAGTGAACAATTAACTCTCTTCACCATCGTCGCAATATGGGTTGGCTTTTATTGCTTTATCATTGCTGTAATAGGATGTGCTCTAATGAAACCAAAGAACGTGTTCTCAAAATCCATTTCCTTATAAGCTCTACTCGGATTGTGAAATGTTGAAGGGGATATCAATAATATTTAAATTAAATAATATTCAATGTACACAAAAGCTTATTAAGATAGAAATAATTTTAACAATAAAGCTATCAACGTTGTTTGTTGTGTTCTCTATGTTTTAATTTTTAGCCTGCTTGGACTTTTTAAGAAATCAATCGATAAGCGGTGATTGATATAGCTTTCGAGTTCAATAAAAAAGTTGAGAACACTTATTTATCGAATATACAATTTAAGATATTTGAAAAATCGTTGTTTTCTAATTTCTTGTGCTCACAATATCCACCGATTTTGATCCGAATTTACGGCAATTCACTTCGTGTTTAAAGTTAAGAGCTGAATATGTTATGGATCGGAAAAGGCACTCAAAACTATCTTTACAAAAACGCTTTTGGAAGTACATATTTACTTAGTGTTCATGAGATTGGTTCCAATAAATAGGAAAAATTCAGGAGACAAATTACGGTACTCGATATCTTTCGAAATTTGTATGATAATTGTATTGATATATCGGTCGATATTGAATGTGGTAATTCGGCCCTATTAGAACTGTTTAGATCGTCACTAGCTTGGCTCTAGCCGTTTGAAATATAAGTGGTCACATACACAGCCATGCATACAGGTATTATGACAGGCTCTCAGCAATAGTCCAGGTAGCTTCCGAGAACATTAACACGGGGTAAGCCTGATTTTTAAAAAGTTTTTTATTTTCTTTGTGGGAAGATAAAAAGCGTAAGATGAAGTGTCTAATGTTCATATGTAGAAAGAATAATATACATATATTAAAAATTCCATCTAGGAAATTATACCTCACAAAATATTTTAATGTTGCGGACAAAGATCTTTCTTTTTGAGTTGCAATTTGAGAAATTATTTGTATCAAATATGAAAGAACACTTGTTATAAAATAAAAAATGCAAAAACTGCCTAATTTTTCAAAAATAACATAACGGTACTTTAAACTTGAAACAAAAATGTTATGGGACTTATGATAGTGACCATTAAAGAGAGTAAAAAGTTTTTACTCTGAGCCAGAGAAATTTGTGGAGAGAAATATTCCTTGAGAATTATTTAAAGTATACATATGTACAAACATATGTATGTTTGTGCTTCTGTGTATATATCACTTATTTATTTTTCATAAAACATGTATGAATAAGAAAATGAATTTAACAATTGTTTGTATAAATGTAGGGTAAAGAATATGTATTTTATTTGTGTAGAAACAAACACATATCGACTCGCCCCGAAGTGTTAATACCTACATACACACACATATGTGCAATATCTGATGCAATTTTTGAGGACTATTTTCAACTTCGTAAAATAAAATATCCATAGTATTTAAATCTAAATTACTTTATTGGCAATAAAACATGTAGTTTCCTTTTTTAATGATTAAAAATTTTAACATAAAAATGTCTGTACATTTGGAAAAAAGAAAGCAATAAAAGGACAGTTTTCTTCGGCCTTTGCAATACTATGAAAGAATTATTATAAATAAACAACAGTTTGTATATAAGTACATAAACTTATATACAAACATATACAATACAGTGTAAGAAAATATATTAACATATGAAATTTATTTGTTGGGTGGTTAAGCAATGTCTATATGCATTTCATTGGCGCTTCTTACCAAATCGTCAGTAGACTTCAACCACAGTTTTGCAAAGTTTCAAACTTCTCAACTTATTAAAAGACTTCCAAAAACCATCTGAGAATTATGTTAAATAAATTAACTAATTCTCAGATGGTTTTTGGAAGTCTTTTAATAAGTTGAGAAGTTTGAAACTTTGCAAAACTGTGGTTGAAGTCTACTGACGATTTGGTAAGAAGCGCCAATGAAATGCATATAGACATTGCTTAACCACCCAACAAATAAATTTCATATTATAATAGTACAATGACAATATGTCAAAAAATTAGTTTATTAACAATTCAATTGAGATTTTATTTTTCATTTTGCCTTATAAATACTTTCATTGTTATCCAAGGGATTTCTAATTGTATAAAGGTATAGAAAAATAAAATAGAGTCGTATCGAATAAAAGTTGTTTGTTGGGTTTGGTTTGTATAAGTTTCATAGCCTGCTACACTTATTATAATGTGATTTTTTGAAATTGTTTGTGAATTTTTATAGTTAATTTATTTAACATAATTCTCAGATGGTTTTTGGAAGTCTTTTAATAAGTTGAGAAGTTTGAAACTTTGCAAAACTGTGGTTGAAGTCTACTGACGATTTGGTAAGAAGCGCCAATGAAATGCATATAGACATTGCTTAACCACCCAACAAATAAATTTCATATTATAATAGTACAATGACAATATGTCAAAAAAAAATTAGTTTATTAAAAATATATTAACCCTTATGGAATATTGTGAGCTAAAAACAATAAAAACAAATAATGAGTGATAATACCACATACCACGAACTTTTTGAAATATGGCTTAAAACACCCGAAAGTGAAAGGCTTGAATTCTCCGTAAACTATGTATATTTGCGGAAAAATAATTCCAAAAGAAGACCACGAATTTTAACATTCTAATCTTAGTTCAATTTATAAGTACATATGAAATATATTTGAATATTAATAAATAATTTTGGGAAAAAAGAATCAGCACGAAAATAACAGTTAAAGAGTTAAAACGACAATTCTCAAAAACATTTAATAATTTAATGAACGAGTGCCCGCGTTTAAACAGCTTATGTTGTCAACACTCTAAATAAATTGTTTTTACATTAAAACAATTATTAGTTGTAGTTGTTCTTTATTTCATTTACAGATACAATTAGAGTCGGAAAAAGGCCAACCAATTGAAGAATGAAATAAAAACGTAAGAAAATTAAAAAGGCAAAGTGATCAGTGAGTTCTTGTTATGACTTTGATGTTTGTTTAGACTTCCCATTTATTAATGTTGAAGTTTGAAATAAAAATCTCTAGTTATTCTAAGAAATGTTGGGTAAAGGTTCCCTGATGATCTGCATTACACCCAGTGAAATGCGCATAGGAACTAGCTAAAACCCCTCAATTGATCACTTTTAATTTTAATAAAAAAGAAAAAAAGAATCAGCACGAATATAAAAGTTAAAGGGTAGCCTAGTTACACCTTGTATCAAAATTCATAATTCCAGCTTAATTTGTTTCCAAGATATTTAAATTTGCCTCCCTAGAATGGCTAAATCTTACGCTGTGCATTGTTTGCCCTGTTTGATGCTTGGCCAATTACTTGTTCATTGTCTGATGAGCCAGAGAATCGCCTTTATGATGAATGGCGACACCTTGTACCAAAATTCATAATTCCGGCTTAATTTGTTTCAAAGATATTTAATTTTGTCTCCCTAGAATGGCTAAATCTTACACTGTGCATTGTTTGCCCTGTTTGATGCTTGGCCAATTACTTATTCATTGCAATGAATGGCGACGTCGACGCGAAAGCAAAAAATTTTCACATGTCATATAATTACCGACAATAATTAATTATTATCAATGGCCTTTTGGTATTCTCTAAGGCGTATAATATTAATAGAACATGTTACCAGAAGTTAATTTCTGTCGGCAGAGACTAGACAAGTGTTAATTTTTTGCTGTCGTATTGATGTGACGTCGACGTCGTCATTCATAACACAGACGAATATAAGCTATAGCCTGTGAAAGTAACTTCAGCTGTTACAGAATATTTTGAATGTGTTCCTCTTCCGTATTTTCCATACATAATATATCAAAATTCAGCCTTGAGTCTTACTAAATGAGACGCTGGAGTACTTTTCAACAGATTTATTATATTTCACAGAAGAATCTAATGGAAGATTTTATTTTTTGTGGAGAATGCTTTTACTTCCATGCCGCAGTATATTAGTTTAAAGTTTTAATTTTATGCGTTAAGTATTTTGACATTGAAATTATTAAGACTCAAAAATTACAACAAAACTTTCAATGGGAATAACAAAAATTTTAACTTAATATTAATTTTTAGGAACATCATCAACTGTGACGTACACACCAATCACTGAGCTGGATTATGGAACGCTATTGTGCGTGGCAAGAAATAAAATTGGAAAACAACGCATACCGTGTATTTTTCATATAATTGCAGCAGGTATGAATATGTTTTATGAATTGTTATTATTTATACATGAAAATGTTTCAAAAATGTTGCCTGGATATTCCGCTTACTAGGAAATATGTGCGAATTTCTGTGAATACGTTCGGCTTTACTCATATATCAAAAGGTTATTTCGGAAGTTTCTATTAAAATTTTGTCACATAAGTAGCTAATATACAATAATACAAGGATATTATAGCTATTAGTTGGGACTAAGATTCGTAATTCGTAATATTAAACTTGGAAAGCCATAATCATATATTCAATCTCTTGTTGTAACGTTCATGGAATTTGATAAAAAGTCTAAATAACACTGCTCTGCAAAAAATAAGTTTTTGTCGCTCCTTTAAATAAATCTATATGCACTATATGGATTTTGATGCGCTAAACTCGAATCCATTTTCGGTTTTTTTTCCATCAGGTACAGATTTTTTTTTTATGGGCGTGGCAATTTTTTGCTTCTAAATTAGCCAGGTACGTAAACATATTTCACCCTAACTCAGGAACGAATCATCCGATTTTAATGTTACCAGAAGATGTGTAACAAAATTGTTTTTATTTAGATACATATAGTTTTTCTTTATCTGTTGTCGTTTTCGAATTATTCCAAAATTAATCGAGAAAAACTTTCTTTCGTGCAAAATTCGTAATTTTTTTCGGATTAAAAATGAAATTTAAAAAAATTAAAGCAAATATTCAACAATTTGCACAGTTGTCTAATAGCTACAGATTTTAGAAATAAAAAAAGCTGTAAACCATAAAAATCTGTTAAAACATTTAGATTTTTATTTTCAATTTACCGCAGGTACCCAATATTGTAATGCAACCAACCTTTCATATGCATGACGATAGTATTTCGTTAGGTGAACAGGTAAAAGAACTAAAGTACGACGATATTTTGCATGGTTTTTGGATTTAAAATTTATAATATAGTATTTTTTATTATAATATAGTATTAACATATAATATTCTTCCTTAAATCGAAGATAAGGGTAGATTTTAATATTTATTGTAGCAGTATAAGTGGAAATTGATGGACAATAAATGAGTAAGTTTTAATTTGATATCGCGCGATTAAAATCATTTGGCAATCAAACAAGTAAACCTTACATTCCGAATCAAACTGATCTGAATAACTTTTTTCGTGAATCAGGGCTCTCAAAAAACAAGTCTGAGCTTTTTTCATCAAAATTAAAACAATGTAATTTGGTGCAAAAGGACGTGAAAGTCTAGTACTTTCGAAATAGAGAACTAGCCATTTTGAATTATTTCAGCAGAGAAGAAGATTTGGTATTTTGTGATCGCCACATACATAAAATAAGTTTGGAGATTTGTTACAAACTCTTGAAATTGTGTAATATAAAAGCTTTTGTGGATTCTTTAATTGCTTTATTTCTTTACACAATCACATATATATTTACTGTTGCCGATTTTAACCGCACGATATCAAATTAAAACTTACTCACTTATTGTCCATCAATTTCCACATATACTGCTACAATAAATATTAGAATTTATCCTAATGTTCCCGATTTAGAGTTACAGGTAAATGAAAAATACTATATTATAACTTTTAAACCTAAGAACCATGCAAAATACCTTTGTACTTTAATTCCTTTACCTGTTCACCTAACGAAATACTATCGTCATGCATATGTAAGGTTGGTTGCATTACAATGTTGGGTACCTGCGGTAAATTGAAAATAAAATCTAAATTTCTTAACAGATTTTTATGGTTTATAACTTCTTTTATTTATAAGACCTGTAGCTATTAGACAAAGGTGCAAAGTGTTCAATATTTGCTTTAAATTTTTTTAAATTAAATTTTTAAATGGAAAAAATTACAAATTTTGCACGAAAAAAAAATTGTTTTCTCGATTAAGTTCTGAATAATTCTAAAACGTTCAAAAATAAAGAAGAACTGTTTCAAATAAATTAAAAACAATTTTGTTACACATCATCTGGTCTTTTGTTTTTTAAAATCGGATGACTATTTCCCGAGTTAGGGTGAAATATGTCTACATACCCGGCTAATTTAGGGGCAAAACATTGTCACGCCTATAAAAAAAAATCTGGACCGGATGGAAGAAAACCGAAAACGGATTCGAGTTTAGCGCATCAAAATCCATATAGTTATATTGAAAGGAGGATTTGGCTGCTGAGCAGTGTCATTAGGTAGACATGAGCATTAGGAAACAATGTTTGTGAATACTTAATATACATATATAATTTGTTAAGCGTTTCTTAGCCTTTAAAAAACATCTACACAAGTTTCTCTCAGCTCTTAAAAATATATTGTTGCAACCGCAAACTCCACAACTTTCCAAAAATGTTGTACAATAGAATGGCTTGTCAATTCCGATTCTATTCAGAAACCGAGCTCTTCTTAAAAAATGTCATACCACTGGCGTTCCAAAAGGAAGTCATCTTGGTTCGCCTTTTTTTCTACTTTATATTAATGATTTACCATGCTCAGTACAATTTTCAGAAAAACGAATAAACAGATTTCATTCTTTATTTGATACAATGACGCATTTTGCAGAAAGAGTTAACTCCAGTGGATGTATCACTATATCAATAATCTTGAAGTTATTTTGATCGTAAACTTGTTTTTACTAGGGACGTAACAGTTATGAGATAAATGACAAAAAATCATATTTATCCATTAACATAGATGAAGTTGTGTAATGGTTATAATTAACCATTGTCAAGATATATATTTTATTTTGGTTATCGTAACCAATTAAAATGAGAAATATTTTTTTTGGTTATAAATAACCATTATATCAATCAAAAACTTTTTTGGTCAAAGTATATCAACCAAAAAAAAAAAAAATTTCGGTTAAAAAACCATTATTAAAAAAAAATTTTTTTTTACTATTCATTCCTTAAAATTCAGCTTTTGGAATGATGTAGATATAAGTGTCACACAAATTTCACACATATTGACCTTCTAAAAATGCAAGCAAAGAATTATGTCAACATAATTATTTGATATACCACCAGTTTGGTGGGTCCTTAAAAATTGTAGACATGTTTGTAGTCAAATAAGAGGTTATAAATCACGTTGAGTTCATTATGACGTCTGCGATGAAAATTATAGAAATTAGAAACAGAATGACAAACCTATAATACCCTTTCACCTATTAGTGAAGGGTATAAAATGTACCATGAATAGAAAAATTACGAAAAATGACGAGTTTTACATATCATAGAAGTATAAAAAATATTAGTAAGTCCCAAACTTCTGGCAGCATTATAATTTATGAAATAAAAATTGTCTCATAGAAAATTTTGTCGGTAAGAGGAATAAAAAAGTTTTAATTTATTTTTAAGAATCGTGCAGTAGGTTTCAAAATTTTTTAAACATAATGTTTGTGAAGCAGACACCAATGGGCCTCGGATGTAGTAATATCTGCGACGAATTCGTTGCCAAACAGCAAAAATACTTTAATGAAGTTTTTGAAATTGTGTATGCTAGAGAACTCACATATGGGCATTTCCTGCGGTACGCCTTTGATGTGCAAGGATTATAGAAAACAAAATTTTTTTCTCAGCATTTTTTTGGGATTCGATAGAATTTTGGTAGTTCTATGTTTAGTGAGGGAGATAAAATTGAACGAGCTTAAGTTTTCATAATGATGTGGTCACGAACTTACGCAAAATAGAAGTCAACTTTGGCTGACAGTAGCGAAGTGTAAAAATCTGCGAAGTGGAACGGAATATTCAGAGGCGGTTAATTTATTTTAAAAGTGTATTGATGTAGGTCTCTATTCAGTATTTACACAATAAAATATTTCTATTGGTTTTTGTTTAATTGGCTTAAGTACCGGTCGCGAACGTACGGGTCGCGAACGTACGATTTTTCCATATGTTTTTTTATTATCATCACCATTCATTTTCCCATAAATATCTTCGAATTTCCTTAACAAAGAACTCAATACTAAATGTATAGTGTGTAGTAACACTTATAACAAGAAATAAATTATTTTATTTAATATAGACTATTTTATTTAATATTTTTGATGTTATTGAATATTCCGTTAGAGCTGTGCTTAGTTTAAAGTTTTCATCACAGTATGTATATTATGTTAATTCAACTTCCTCTCCCATTCCAAATCAACTTGCGTAGGTGTTTTTTGGTATTTTAGGGTTCGACATACTTCTAAATAGCCTTTTATAACTTTTTTTATATTACTTGGTGATGCCCTTTTAAGCTTTTTCATTGCATTTCTCAGAGTTTGTTTACACGAACACGCTTCGTGTTCTTCTTCTTGTTGAGCTGCAGTTTTCTTCTTTTGTTGGTATTCTTTCCATCTTGCGGGTTCTTTTTCTTGTATTTGTTCTAAAACTTTTATTTTTTGTTATTGGGAAGCGTTGTTTTTGCATTCCCTCATCAGCATTTTGCGATTTATCACATGTCTTACACATCTCCGAAATTAAATTTCCGTCTTAAGAAAATAAGTTCATAATTTTAAAATAAACTTACGGTCGCGAACGAACGTTTATTTTTATTTTGCAAATAAAAATAAACCTATGTAATTGAAATCCAGATGTTTTGTTTCTTTTTATACAAAGAGGTGATACTGAACTTAATTAAAATGTATTTTGTCGGCCACCTGTTGACGTTTAATGCAAAGTAATTACAATAATATGTTTTCGGTCGCGAACGTCTAAAACATAGACTAGAAACAGAGTAAAAGTTAACCGTTAATAGAATTTTTTTGTACTACTTACACTCTTCTCTTCTTAACTAATTGTAACAGCGAAGTTTTGAAGAAGGAGTGCAAACACATCATATTATTTTCATATGTAAAATAATTAAATATAAACATGTCTTTGAAAGTAGCTAAAAAGAATATAATGACATATTCCACTTTCCAGTGCAATTTTCTCAAGTAAAACAGCTGAGATATGCTATGAAACCATCCTATTGTAAAATTATAGACTTATTTTTATGATTATAAAGAATAAACCACGGTGATTACCAACATTTTATTTTTCGATCCCGGTTGACCACTCCGAGGAAATGCCCATATATATCATATTAATGTTCGAGATACGTAACATGCGGAACAGATGTTTATAGGCCCAACTATAAAATGCCAATTGAAAGTACCAATTTAAAAAGTAATTAAGAAGTAAATTGAAAAAGTGCTAAAATATACAACAGTGTGTTTGGCAACATATCATTAATTGTAAGAAAATACACTATAATATACAGCACTATACACTATAAGTGCTAAACACTAAATATTTCAATTAATTTTTTACATTATTTATTAAATTTTCTGTAAAATTTGTTTCGGCGTCCATTGCGGCTTCTCTTGTATGAGCGTATCACACTATGGTATGTGTGTAACTAGAAATAAGTTTCCACTACAACGAACAAAGAGCTAAAATGTTGTCTTCTTAAGTCTAGCTCTATGTGTAGGAAAATTTGATTGTATACATTTGATTGTATATATTCCCACATTCGCCTGCGCGTCTTCGCTTAGGTGTTAAGAACTAGTAATTGAATCACACAGTTGTCAGTGTAACCACTATTCTGATACTGGTACAAGTTTTTCATCAAGCTGTTAAAAACTCATAGAAATTTATTTATTTATTTAAGAAATCCGTAACATGACAAGACTTAGTTGAAGAGAGAATTCGCCTCTGACGAAAACTTGCCATATGATATATTTAGATAGTGTAAGATAAATCCGAAAATTTTTTTAAGAAAACTTGAACTTTTGTACCAATAGTTCTATTATTATGTGGCATCACTACTCCACATACTAGATTATTCAACTTTTTATTACTTTCATTTACATAAGATATTTGATACTATTTTTAAAATAACGAATGTTTCCTTTAAGTTTTTGTTTAGCAAAGATTACAACTGTGAAGTGACGTGGTTATTTTATTTTATGTTTTGAGTTCAGTCAATAAAAAACCATTAAACAGCATACTCCATAAATGGTGACCCCGACATGATCAAAGGCAAGAAGTGTTTTTTAGATCGCATAATAGTCAAACGGACGATCGCGACTATTTTAAATACCGCAATCCGGGGAAACATTAAAGTATCATGGCTGGGGACGAACGAATCTTGCCATTTTGCAGCAATTCGACAACAACACACGGCAGACCTTAGCTTTTTACTCCTAGCGACTAAATCCGGCACAAAAAAGTATAGTACCTATGATAGGGAACTGTTGGCGGCCTATAAGGCTGTTAGGTATTTTCTACAAATGGTAGATGGCAGAAACGTGTGCATATACACAACGCCTTATGACAATACGCCTTTGAACAGAAATTGGAAAAGGCAATGCCAAGACAGGCCCGTTATCTTGAGTTTTTGAGCCAGTTCACGACAGATATTCGGTACATTCCTGAAAAGGACAATATTATAGCCGATGCCATCTTACGGATCAACGCCTTGTACACAACATCGAAAATTTACTATGCTGAACTTTCGAAAGATCAAGCAAACAATGAGAAGGTTGGGAAATATTTAAAGGACGATTCGAGCTTAAAGCTTAAAAAGATCGAAATCCCCGGCACACAGTTGGAAATATTTTGTGATATTTCAACTGGTAAAGCACGCCCATTTTTAACACCAACATTCCGTAGAATAGCATATGACATTACACACAACATTAGCTATCCCGACGCTGCAAAAACAATAAAACTAATATCGGAACGCTTCATTTGGCTAGATATTAGAAAAGATTGGAGAAAATGGTCTAGGGAATGTGTTCCGTGTCAGCGAAGCGAAATCCACCGACATAACGAAACACCGATTCTTAATTATGCTCTGCCCGGTGCAAGATTTGAACATGTCAATATTGATATTGTGGGACCCTTGCCGCCATCTACGGGTAATCCCTACTGTCTCACATGTGTCGATGGTCTCACCCGTTGGATTGAAGCATATCCCCTGCAAGACATAACGTTAGAAACGGTAGCATTTACATTCTATCAAGAGTGGATATCACGATTTGGCATTCCACAAAGAATTGCAGCGGAGCAAGGTAGACAGTTCGAGTCAAATCTATTTCAAGACCTGAACCAGCTCTTGGGTATTACGCACCTAAGGACAACTGCAAACGGTTTAATCGAGCGATACCATCGAGTTATTACGGCCTCACTAAAGTGCTAAAAAACTGAAAAATGGGTGGAAGTGTTACCACACATATTACTCGGTCTACGAATATCCTACAAAGAGGACATTAAGGCTTTTCCAGCAGAACTGTATATGTGTGTACACTCCGAATTCCTCTCAAAATGCAAAGTGTAGCATCACAACAAAAATCCAACCACGCTAAGAGGACACCTTTTGTTGAGAACAACTTGGCCACATCACCAGCCGCATTCGTGCGCACAGACGCAGTGTGTCGACCCTTACAATCTCCTTATGAAGGCCCATTCGCCGTGATAAAGTGGTTCGACAAGTTTTATAAAATTAATATGAATGGCAAACATGTTAACGTCAGCATCCACCGAATAAAAGCAGTATTTATTTGTAGGGGGCAACCATTTCAAGAGGCAACCACAACTGAGGAAGAACCAGACACAAATGGTGAGAAACCCTGCAGCTTACACAACAGCCTCTGGAAGAAAACTTCGTTTCCGTGTTCCTTGGGAAGGGGAGTAATGTGACATCGCTATTCCATATACTTGATTATTCAACTTCTTATTACTTTTATTTACATAAGATATTTGATACTATTTTTAAAATAACGAATGTTTTCTTTATGTTTTTGTTTACCAAAGAATACAACTGTGAAATGAAGTGTATTATTTAATTTTAAGATTTGAGTTCAGTCAATAAAAAACCATCAAACAGTAGTTAGTTTAAAATTAGCGAATATATTAATAAAAAAGCCAAGGAGTACTAGAACTCACACTGTAGTCATAAAGTTATAAGTCATAAAATAATAGCACGAAAAATATGAGTGTTATAAACAACCCGTCATAACCTAGTATGCTATAAACATCGAACAGCAGATAATATAACAACACATTTGTAGGAATGTGAAAAGAAAATTAAGGTAATTGTAATAAAGTTGTTTGAAAATGCTAAAAATAAGTGAAAAAAGTAAAATTATTAAATTTGTCTTGAATTTGTATGTATAAACTAAAACAGCTGCTGCCTTGGCATGCGTGGCTGCCAGCTACTATGCATTCTAATAGCAAGATCGCATGATTAGTGTTATTTGGCAAACATTTCCATCAACTCCTATTTGCTGCCTATTTACCGGAGAAATGAAAGATTTTGTTTATTGGAGGATATGTTTCATAAACACGTCTTTAAGTAAGATAATTATGATTTCTGTAAAACATTTTGACCCACTGTTAACAATCTCACATAATCGTTTTATAAATTTCAAATATGTATGCTATAGATATATGGGAGGTTATCTTCAGTGTTTTTTCGGCGTTTTCGCCAAATGTTTCTTTACATCTGTATTATTTCCAGATATTTTAGAAAACGGACTTTGTTCCTGCTTATATATTATTCATCTGCAATATGAAAGAGAAGAACTTGCAAACATGATATTCCTCTTCTTTGTTATTCTTTTCGAGATATTTGTTTGTATATGTGCCATTAACAAAGTGTATTGTAATGACTACACAGGACATTTTCGAGCAATTGTCCGTCCAGCAATCTGCTATCAATGCAAAGCCACATTTTTTTATTGCACTTATTTCCGCTTGCAATAAGTTGTATAATCTTTGTATAGTTTATGAATACTCCGTGATACTGTCGTAGAGTGAGTGATCATATTCTTTTTGCTCCATAGTTTGATACAATAGATAAGAATGGCTCAGTATTTTTTAAGGTCTTCACCTTCTACTATTTCAAAAGGTCTGCCATTTTTATTGGCCAATGTTTAACAGATTTAACAATTTTGCCCTTAATATCTTGATCTAATTAAACCTTAACTTTGTAGTAACTACTCTTTGTACTATTTATGCCACAGCAAAACAGAAGTGCTATGAAATTTGTAGTGTACCCCACAAGAACAGTGACGGTCATTTTACAAGTAATATGACTGTCACTGCTAATAAAGTTTCCATCAGCACTTAGAACAAAGTTTCTATCACTTTATTACAGGGACCGTAATGGTTATAAGTTATATAGATAAAGTTATTTTATAAGAGTTATTCTGTAACTCTATCTTGAACAGTTATTTTTCAACGTAAAAATAAAAGGTCGGATGAAACTCTTAATACGAGAGTTTTATTTAAAAGTCATAAAATAAAATTCATTTAAGGAGTTTAATTTTTTCTATAAAAAAAACTCATTTGAAGAGGTTGATTTTCTCCGTCGGAGACAAACTCATCTTGATAATTATGAAGAAAAACGGAAAGCTTTCCACGAAATAGATAATTTTTCATCAAGGCCCTTATCAAGTGATAAACCTTTTTTTTATTTCTGGGAGTCAAAAAAGTACATTATCCGAAATACGTGTTTTATTTTCGGGCGGAAAACAACAAAACTCCTCAAATGAGTTTTATTTTTGATGGAAATAATAAAAACCCTTAAATAAGTTTTATTTTTAACGGAAAAAATAAAACGTGTGACTTTGCATCCCTCTCTAACTTGTGACTAATATCGCCCGTAGAACATATGTATATTCGAACTGCTTACTTTAATGTTGCTGTTCTATATAAATTTTTCACTAATGACTGGTATGGTGTCACTGGTGAACGGTCACACTTGATGGGAATGGTGTCACTGGTGACCAGTCATCGTTGATGTAGAAAGCTATCACTGCTGATAAATGCATTGTTATAAATAAAATACGATTTATTTAACATTAAATATTATTTTATAATATAAAAAAACTATTTGGTATAAAGTAACACATAAAATTGAGTTATATAAAGAAAATAATATAAAAACAAAATATATGTAACTATATAATGAAAATTAAATTAAAATTTTATAAATATACAACATAACTCAATCTTTTATATTATTGACCTTACATATCTTTTTTGTTTCGTATGATGCGCTCGTTCCACTGCCTTCCTAGCACCTTTTCCGAACCGTAGAGTATTCGCTGAGGGAAAACATCTGAAATGTTTTAAATATTTAAACTGAAATATATATATATATATATATATATATATATATATATGTATATATATATATATATATATATATATATATATATATATGAAAAATGTTTATGTACGTACCCTTTATGCATTTGGTGATGAGAATGCTTTTCTCATCTCCCTTTCCAGTTGAATTGCTCCAGCAGGTCTTGACGATTACGCCTTTCAACTTCAGCATATATAAATTCTACAAGGAGCATACAAATTTATTTTTACTTATAAAAAATTTTATGATATATTTTATTTTTCTTACCATTGCCTGAGCGAAATCAGATGACTTCAGCCTCTCCTCTACTTCCTTCGCTGCTGCGATGGTCCGCCGAATAAAATTTGTTGTGTTACTGTTCTACATTAGATCTTTGCTATACACAACCAGCGCTGCAGCTGAATTTTTTTAAGTTCTTATTTATGGTACCAAAACTCCTGATACACCGTCAAAATTTTTAATGCAAATAAAACTCATATAAAACTATGTTTTGTTTTACTTTGACAGTTAGAAAAAGTTTCTTGAAGAAACTAGACGATGGCTACAGATGTATATAATAAATATATTAGATTATTGTGTTTTTTATAGTTATTTAACTTTGTAATAACCTTTTTTGTCTATATAGCTTTGTAATACTATGATCAATTGGTTTAATAAATAAATAGTTAAAAATAAAACCCTAAGAGTCAAGCTCAACTATAAATTGATATAAATTCCTTTTTGTGTTTGTACAAAATTTGTGTGTGAATTAGTTTCAGTCATTCTTTTTTTGGTAGGGTATTGAAATACTTCCATGCTAAAACTGATTTATTCGGTATTTCATTCACATCAACTTACCCGACAATCTCCCAGGCTTTGCTCTAAATTCTTCTTGAAAGCTACATGGGTTATGTGCAATAAAATCGGACATACATAAATCCAAGGTCTTGTAATAAGATGTTAATCAATATATAAGTGAATAATAAAATACTGAATACCAATTTGAAACGGGACCTCTGAGTTCTGTTATTGGGTAGAAAAGTTGTAAGCCCTCGAGGAGCCTAGCTTTAAAACACCCATCTATTAACCCATTTAGTTTTGGGATAATATATGTTCAAATTTAAAATAAACAAAATGTTTAGAGCCAATTCCAATGAATATAGTAACATTTCCAGGTTGAATTGGTATGTTGAGTTCAATATAATTTAAGTATTTAATGTTGACGCAAACTCTTATATAAAATCTTTCTTTATTAAGAAACAATTTTGAATAGAGTATATATATATACATGTATATATATATATATATATATATATATATATATATACATGTATATATATATATATATATATATATATACATATATATATATATATATATATATATATATATATGTATATATATATATATATATATATATATATATATATGTATATATACATATATATATATATATATGTATATATTATATAGGTATATATATATACATATATATATATATATATACCTATAAAATTTTGTAAATGAGCATCACCATTAGTTGTCGTACCGAAATCTAAAATTGCGATTCGAGTCTGTACAGATTGTAAAGTCATAATAAATCATCAAATAGATATAGAAAGTTATCCGATTGTTCTTCTTGTTGACAGCAAGACGAAAGTTACCTATTAGGAAGTTTTGAGTATCAAAGATTTCAATTTGGAGTAGCAAGTGCTCCTGCATATTTCAAGGCATAAATGAGCAAACAATAAATGATATACCAGGATACGTCAGTTATTTAGATGATATTATTTCCACGGGTGCAGCTGAAGAGAACATTTTAATAATCTCCGAGGAAATATTACAAAGACTGCATGTTAGTAGTTTTCATTATAATTATTAAAATAATTAACCAAAAGTGGAACATTTATAAGACGTTTTAAACAGATCTAAAATTTTTCAGAATATAGCACCGAATTGTGTTAGCAACCGATATATAATCTTCAATATTTAGGCGAATGGCTTAGAACAATCCATTATTTATGTTTCTAAAACTTTAAATAATCATCCAAAGAGCTAAACTGAAAAGGAGGAGACGTTTTCTATAGTTTTTGGAATTTAAATTATGTAGGAAATAAGCTACATTAATGAAATTAAAAGAGACACCAATTTTTATTATATATCATCAGATAAGCGTCCGAGCAAATTTCCGCTAGATACGAGAAAAGTTGCAAAACAATTTGAAATAGTTGATATCTCATGTGCAGCGCATACACATATTATAAATGATTGACTTCACAAAGTTATGGAAAAGGAGTTTTGTCGTCATCGCTTTAATTTAATTCATGATAAATGTGTTTTAATACTGTAAACGGATATCAGTAGCATTGTAATTCCAAGAAAACTAAGAAAAATTGTATAACTATTTAGCTAAGGTTATTGGGAAATAGTTCGCATGAGACTATTGAGAAGACGTTATTGTTGGTAGAAAGAAATGGATGACAACAGAGCTGATATTGCTTCGTACAATGCCAAAAATTCCACCAAAAATGTTTAGTAGAAAATATAAAGCTATGTTGCCTTGACAAAGGATTAATTTAGATGTTTGCATGTAAAGAAAGAAGTGAAATTAAAAAGCAATTGTTATTAATAATTTTAAATTAAAAAATGTGTTTATTTATTTTTACCATTTGTAAATTCTTTTATGGTCTTGAGAGTAAATGTCACTTTCGTAAAGGTTCAGAAACAAGTAAAATTGTACATAAGAATACAAAAGATGAGCGAACAATCGAATAAAACCAAACTGTTAGACATTTTACTAAACGAAATCCAAAGGGACACTCCGAAAAATTAAGAATGATTCAAAAAAGAAACAAATTCGAACCCTGACAAAATACTAATTATTGCAATAAGTCAACATGAACAAACTAAGAAATAAAACTATAGAAATCAAACGTTTTGGCTTAAACATTGCCGACCACCTTGCAATAACGCAGTTATTCAATAAAAAGGGATGTATATCGAGTATTTAGAAAAAAATATACCTTCTAAAATATACTTGGATACATCAAGTAGGTGACGCGCCAGAGGTCACCCAACAAAAATAGTATACTGAACTAAGGGAAAACCTAGTGATGAGGATATATATTCTATCATGCGACCTGCCCAGAATTATAGAACGTAAGGTCAACCAATTGTAACCCCGGAAATCTATCCTTCACAGCCTGTACTACACTTTCCCGCGGCGTCCTTATGCCATGCATTCGAAGTAGCAGAAAGCTGTGTATGGCGAATAGGAACCAAGTCGTCGACCTGTACGACCCTTTCAGGAAACTTCCATTTATAGCGTTTATGTAAATTTTGCAAATATTCTTCTTTCCATCGTCGACAGAAATCTTGCGAAAAAGCTTTATTTTACGATATCTATATACAATGCTACCACGAGTTTCCAAAATAGTTGGTTCCGACGGAGCCAATATTGGACGGCATATTAAAAACTGACCAGGCGTAAGCACTAAAGGTTCATTAGGATTGTCCGATATGAAAAACAAGGAACTAGAATTGAGGCATGCTTCAATTCTTGATAATATGGTAAATAATTCCTCAAATATATGTATACCTTAAATTTTGAGCTTTTCGAAAATGCATCCGTTGATAAGTCAATTGTGGCCTTTAAGTGGACTGCCTTAGTAGAAAAACAAACGAAAATATACACATACGCTTTCGCAATCTCACAAGCGCGGCCAGTGCAAGAGCGTTTTCGGTATAATATACAACGTTTGCACCGATTTACTACAGTACGTACTAAAACTTTCAAACGAGGAACCCAATATTCAATGCAAATACTTTCCAGAATTAATTGATTTCCGCCATGAATAGAAAGTATGTGCACAAATTCGTCTAACAGAAACGTAAAACGACAAGAGTAAGGTAGAATGCTAGGATATTTTTCTGTATAAGACAAAGATGAAGACATCACAAAGCGACCATTCAACCTCATTGCCCCATTCTCATCCAAAAATTGATTAAGAGATTGCAATGATATCTTAGAAGAAATAGATTTCTTTAATTTCAAAAACTTACATACTTCCGTAAAATGAGCCTTTTGCGCCAAAATCGCTAAACGTAATTTGACTTTTGACAACTCATGGCTGGTAGTTGCTGTCGAAAAAAATGAGATCTTACCTTTATGTGACGGATGTGCCATATAAAAGCATTGCAAAATATAAGCTATCACCTAAAAGCACGATATAACTCAGAAAACCTCCCTAGAATGTCTTCATAATTGTTAAGAAACGATGCATGAGTTTTTACCGCTCGAGCATCCGTCTCCGTGTCCATGGATGACATATCATTTAGCTGGTAGTTTTTCGCTGCCATGTGGGTACGTACCACCAAAGGGCTTTTTTTAACAATTCCGATGGCGCAACTACTAAGCTTGCTAGATCCGCTGGATTTTTCTCCGATCTGACATGGCACCAATTATGATTTTTGATATATTCTTGAATCCGATGGACTCCATTGGCTACAAATATTATCCAGCTACTAGCAAAGACAACTGGTAGAGTGTTCCCAGCAATGCACTTGTTTTCTCTAAGGCGTCAGAGAAAACATGAAGTTACCATCTTGGTATTTGTATATTATTCAGTTCCGTGTAAGAACTTTCGCATTTTCTCCACTAATTTTCCGTCGATGAATGTAATATAGTAGTGACAGGTCCTAGCCAACCCAGGGGATCAAACAATGTAGATATTTTAGAAAAGACCTCTCTTTTGGTATAATGTAACTTATCACCAATAGGATCCACTTTGAAGTAAAATGATTCCAACTGAGCATTCCAGTGAATACCTAATGATTTAGAGCTACAAATGTGAAAAGCTTCGAATCTACTAAATACTCTGAGGAAAGACCATTCAAAGTTTCTCTCGCATTAGAAGTCCATATTCTAAGCTTAAATTTCACTGACGATAAAACATTTCGGAGTTGATCCCTGGCCTGATGAAATATTATGATCACCCGTTTGTACTTCGTCAACAAAAATAGATTGGCGCAAAATATGTGCCGCAAGAGAATAGTCATTTTCTGAATCGTTTTGGCCTCCTCCCTCGGAGAAGATCGGAATAGCATACGTTGATACGGAGTATGAGCAGGATCAAGACGAATTTGTCTATACATTTGCGTAATGTCGCAATTAAACACATATCAAAAGAGCATCCAACGTAGAATTAAAAGCACCAAATCAGATTGCAATGTGGGGCAATCATTTAGGCTTTTACCGTTCGGTGTCTTATTCGATACGTTATATACAACACGCAATTTTGTAGTTTTCCTGTCAGGTTTAATTACAAGATGATGGGAAAGATAACATTATCATATAATGTTGTTACATTCTGTCTTGAAAAGCCCGAATTGACTGAATGAGGAAATTTCAGCTTAAATGGCAGCGTCACTACATACCGGCCATCGGAGTTGCGTCGCGTTGTACTGTATTAATTTTTCTCAAAAATTTCATCAACACCTTGGGTTTTGGGGTTTCCAGTAAAATTATCTTCCGGCAAAGTTTCTTCTGTAGTAGAAAATACCCTAATTGGTGTATTTAGAACAGATCCCGTGATGATCCATCCAAATATAGTATATTGAGTTATTAAAAACTCAAAACCATTTCTTTGCATCCCGCCCAAGATCAATTGCGGATATATATCAGCCCGTAATATAATAAAACATAAAAAAAATTAGGCCAACTGTAAAGTTGAAAACTTATTACGAAGACTTGGACCGAATAAGAAAGATGGCAATGCACCAGAAATGCTTGGTAATACAAAGACCATTGTTTCCTTTGATCTTTAAACGTACCAATTTTTAAAGGACAAACTTTTCTAGTTCTTGCAGAAACATGTCGCGAAAACATGAAGCAAGAAATTGTGAAAGTGCTCTTGATTGCACGACGTGTAATAAAAGGCATCATTATTTGTTGCATCGTGAAGTATCTACTACTGAAGGTTCTTTAAACATAGCAGAGCAGGATAATTTAACAATTCCCCCTGCTCGTTCACAATATAATAATACAAATTCTTGTCAACAAGTTTTCCATGTAACAGAGGTTAAAAACTTCTCCGAAATTTAAAGAGTCTTAAACCGTTTACATTTTCTCCAGAAATGTTCTAGAAGTACGAGGAAAGGACTTAAGAAGTTACATATAAACAAGAATTCACTACATGAACTTTGGTTTTCTGTACTGAAGGTTTCCCTCTCGGTTAGTCTTTATGATAGCGGACACATTCTAAAGTTTGAATCCACTATGTCAAAAAAAAATAAAAATCTTTATATATTGCAAGCGAAGTCAAACAATTATTAACATCTCGCGGCAAAATTTTGAGACCATCACTAGATTTTTGTCAAATCAAAGAACCTTGAACAAAATTTTCAATTGATTATTTACAAGCATGCGAGGATTCTCATATGCGTCTTTTAAATTTTGCCAAACTATATCAAACTCCTCATTACTAAGTGGGTATTTTGATACAATTTCTTTTGCCTCGCCGGCAGTTTTACGTAACAAATGACGAAAGCGCTGTATATTACTCAAACGCAAACTATTCATATATAAGGCTGTGAAAAGGTCCCGAAAGGCTTGTCATGAAATATAATATAATAAGAAGTATTCGCGTCACAATTTTGCAACATAGAATTATTCACTTTCGGTACCCTCTCAAAACTACTCACTTTTTCATTAATCATAGATTAACGGTTTAAATAAGCTGCGTAAGAAGCGTCATATTTAGTCGTTGTGATTGCAGACCCAAAGGATCTGCCTTTGGATTATCATAAACCACTTTTACTTTCTTCCACAATTCTTTTAATTTTTCACGGTGAATTTCCAAAATATATATACAATTGTACATACATATATTCGCGTGTATCATTAAGTTATGCTCCAAATTTAATAAGTGCATCTGATATAAGGATAAATTTCATTAAAATTCCCGTCATATTTCTTTGAGATACAAATTTATTTCAAATATAAAATTTTAGGTTTTTTTTCAAGAAATTTAAATTGAATTTGATAAACGCTAATTTTAATGAAATTTGTTCATACAAATTCAACACAATGTCTATCTTGACCAATTTCACCGACTATAAAGTGTTGAATTTCACAAGTATAAAATGAAATAAATGAAGCAAAAAAAATTTATGTAATTTATTTATCAGACCAACAATGTATCACAACACTATATACTATATATATATATATATATATATATATATATATTTATATATATAGTATACATATATATATATATATATATATATATATACTATATATATATATATATATATATATATATATATATATATAGTTATATTTATCTTTATATATATATATATATATATATATATATACTATATATATATATATATATATATATATATATATATATATATAGTTATATTTATCTCTACCAAGCAATTTTCTTTTCGTATTTTAATTTGCCCCTTAATTATTTCTTTGAAAATTCACCGATAACACTATGTGACAAATGAAGACCTTGTGAAAAGGGCAAGGATGTGACTATATGGGTTCGATTCTACTATCAAATTGTAGTAAACCCCTATCTTCAGTTTGGCCAATTTGGCCCGTTTTCTTTTTTCTCAATATTAGTATGATGCCCAAAAAAAGTGTCATCAGTTTTTGCCAAATAGCTATTTATCACTAAAAAATATCGCTTAAATATGTTCGGCAAAAATGTTGGCAAAAGTAGGTTAAATGTTTCTTGCTAAAATTTTATGAAAGAAATGTATTTTATTTCAGAGTTTTTTTAAAACATTTAAAGAACATAAATTGCTTTCAGTTTTTTAATCATAACCTTAAGGAAATAGTAGCCACGTAAAGCGGAACAAGTTTTGTAAACATACCAATATAGTATGAACGTGTCTACATACCAAAAACAGGTCATAAACACTCCCTTATGCCTAAAAATTTAAAGCCTCAACTCAAATTTTATAGATTTATATACATTTTTTGGAGAATAATTTAGTAAAGTATATGTTTTGGTATATATTTGTTATATATTAATTTTAAACTTTGTTGCGAGCTGTCTATGAACAGCCATCAGTCGTTAGGATCGTACGCAATTTTCATTTGATCCATGAGCATCTTCGTGTCCTTACAATAGGAAAACGTTTTTGAGTCATCAACAGTAAAACATTTTTGAAGGTCTGACTGTCGTCTTCTATATTTTGTGAGGTTTGACCCTGGGTCCAGTAAGTTTTATTATTTTAAAAATTGTGCAAGCTCTTCAGAATTTCGTTGTGATAGCTGCAACTTAGAAACAATGTAATCAAGTCAGTCTTCCGTAATTAAGGTTGGTACGCGTGATGGTCCAGGATCATACATAGAAACATTTTCGCATTCTTCACTTTTAAAGCTGAATACTGAAGCAGCCTCCTGATTATTTGCAAAGAGCTTGATTTGGAGAGGTTGTGTAGGAACGTAAGTTGATCTCTTTTTTGGTAACTGAGCACTGGGAACAGATTGCTACATGAACATTTTATTTTTTATTAAACTCATCCCTCGAAGGGTATTTTTGCAGGAGTAGCTATTTCTTGACTATGTTTTCTACGTGGATTTTTCCAAATCATTGAGGATTCAAAAAGAGCAATTCCCGGTTTCCTTTTGCCATTTCAAAAATTCTTTATGGCATGATAAGCATACTGAATTTGTCGCAAATTTCTTATTTTAAACAACTTTTTTTTAAATTCTTAAAGTATACATATGTATGTATATCTTTAATTTTTTTAGTTAATATCTTTGCATTTACCCATTTTCATTTTTCAAAAAGACCTTATTCGTTCCCAATTTTAAATAATAAAAAGAAATAACTTAAACTTTTATTTCATTTTCACTTTATATATTTACACAAAAATTTGCAACTTCAAGAAATATACTAGAAAACAACAAAATTTGTCTAAGCCTTCTTGTATTGCTGCATCAAAATTCAAATTGGCGGCTCTTCGTAGACAGCTCGAAAGAAAGTTTAAAATTAATATTAAAACATATACTTTATTAAATAATTCTTCAAAAAATTCAGTTTTATTATAAATACATAAAACTTGTGTTAAAAATTTAAATTTTTAGGCATAAGGGAGTCCTTATGACCTGTTTTAGATATCTAGACACGTTCAGATTATATTGGTATGTTCACAAAAGTTGTGAAGCTTTACCATGGCTACATATATAGTGTACGAAAAATCAGGATTTCTTATAACAAAAGAAACATTTTTTTTCTCTTTAAAAAAAACAGATAAAATACATTTCTTTGGAGGCCAATAAAAAGAAAACGGTCACCAAATCGGTCAAACTTAATATAAGGTTTTACTACAATTCGATAGTAGAATCAAACCCATATATTCGCGACCTTGCACATTTTTCACTGTTGCATAGTGTAATAAGAAAATAATTATTAAATTTGTTCAATTGATTCCGTCCGTCCACATAAACAATACGCACGTATTGTCTGTGGTAATATGTCTGCCTGGTAATAATTATTATTGCAAAGCGATCTACCACTATGTACAAAAACAAAAACAATTGTTTCCCTCTATTTCTTTACATTTGGTTTTTTTTTATATATTAAATTTTTCACTTTTTAAATAAACGAGATTACACACCTTTTATTTTTCAGTGAAATATAGATATATGTATAAAACTGGAGTGATGAAGCGATTTTTTTGTATTGGTGAAGATCTTTTGAACAAGAAAAGGTAGAAGATTAGCACCTTTTGAAATTATAAATTTATCCTCCAATATTCGGCTCCAAAGAGCAAATGTTTGCGTGTATAGAAGGAAGTGAAATTAAAAAGCAATTTTTCTTAATGTTTTCAAATCAAAAAATGTATTTATTTATTTTTATCTACTGTAAATTCTTTTATGGTTTTGAGAGTAAATGTCACTTTCGTAAAAAGTAAAAGTAAAATTATACATAAAATATGCAACAGATGACCGAACAATCCAGTAAAACCAAACCGTTAGACATTTTATTAGTCATAATCCACAGAAACACTTCGAAAAATCAAGAATGATTCAAAACAGGAGCAAATTTGGACCCTGACACAATACTAATTATTGCAATAAGTCAATATGACCAAATTAAGAAATTAAACTATAGAAATCAAACGTTTTGGCTTAAACATAGATCACGCCGGTTCTGTCAAAGACTTTGGTACGTGTATGAGACCAAGAGTGAAAATGCCATTTATACATATTCTTGTACTGCTAAATCGCTACAAAGCTTATCTCCAATCAAGGCGTTACATGAAATCATAACGACTGATCATAATGGAACACAGTTCATTTTAGAGGGGTTTAACAATTAGGACGTTACATAAATACTTTTCCAGCCCGAATCCAATAAGCTAGCAAAAAATTAGTGCATTTTTAGCGAATCTCATTTCGAATAGACCAATTGCAAAAAAGGATGTAATATATCCAACTGAAGTTATTCATGGTTGATAGGCATCGGGTATTATTTTGAGGCCTCGTTGAGTACTTATACTTACTTCACACCAGATTTAAGAACAATGTCTTCAAATTTAAGTTTGTCGCGTTTCCCTATAGAAAACATTTAGAAGACATGTGTTGTTAAAACACAGAACAGGACCCAGTATCTGTTATAATGAAATTGGAACTGTTATAATGAAATTGTGTCACCTTTGTTTCTACTAAAATGAAAAATATTGTAAATAATATTTCAGTCCAGTTTAATAATTCAACTAAATTTAGCATTACTTGATATTAAAAAATCTTTTGAGGTTGAAATATATATTATTTCAATTTAGATTTAAGAGGATTTACCTCCTAAGGACTTGCAAGCGATGTTCAGTTTGTTTCTGCAGACCATTAAGTATAGCGAATATATTAGATAGCTCACGATTTTGCCCTTATGAAAAGCCCAACTTAAAAGAAATTTTGTACATACGTACAACTAATTCAACAATGTCTTGTCTGTATATATATATTTATTTATATACATATATATATATATATATATATATATATATATATATATACATTTAATATATATATATATATATATATATATATATTTATATATATATATATATATATATATATATATATACATATATGTACATATATATATATATATATATATATATATATATATATATACATGTATATATATGCATGTATATATATATATATATATATATATATATATATACATAAGCAGCGAAAAAGCCGGATCTAGCTCTCTTAAAAAGTCTGTTCACCATCCTCCTTCATATTCAGTATGGGTCATCAATCTCAAAAGCTGTAAGATGTATTTTGACTTAAAGATCTCAAATTATATTTATGTTATATGGTATGTGTGTGCATATATATGTATTTATAATTATATGTATTGTTAAGCTTTGCAATCACTGTATTTGATTTTTAAGATTATCATACAGTTCTTATACAATCGTCAGAACTGTGCAGACTATTATGAATTATATGTCGCATATTAATAAAAATTAGAACGTATCATGTAGATGAAGCAATAATTCTTATAAACTTAATAACATGGTATTTATATTTTAGGACGCCCTGATCAAGTTCACAATTGCACATTGACAAATATATCAATGACATCGTTAACAGTTACATGCACTGAAGGTTTCAATGGAGGTCTGCCTCAACTTTTTATATTAGAATTACTTGATACGCAATCGAATGTAAGTATTTATATACAAGATTATATATGCATATGTATAACTTATAAGTTCAGTGAGAATCTAACCAAATGATCTTATACTCCAAACACATTATGAAGAAAATTTATACTTGCTTAGAAGAATTTAACTTACAAAACTTATATGAAAGAAATTTTGGGAATTTGTAAGATAGCTTAGACAACGAATATACATATATATGTAAATAAACAGCTTCCATATGTATCACAAAGTGCATACTGTTTACCTTTAGCACTACTTTAAGTATTCCAATTTAAGTCGCTTTTATATTAACATATGATGCTACTATATCACCCTGATTCTAAATATTTCCAGCTAAATGAGTTCCCCGGGAATGCATTTTTCTCAGAAATAAAATTTTTGTATTCTAACCACATAGCAAAGAAAATAATAAGGGAAAACGAATTCGAACAATTAAAATCAGCTTATTTTCTTCAGCTGTAAACTTGTGAAAAAATTTTTAATTCAAATTTATAATCACAATGATCCTCATAACAATAAGGAAATGAAAAAAAAGAAAATGTTGGTGAATAATCACCCTTATTCCATTTATCGCCGTCGTCATCGTCATCAACTTAATATCAATATAAATTTTTGTCGACATCGTTATCAATTCGATACAACACTGGTATTCCATAACAGCAATGTAACGATGTCGATGGTTTATCGTTTATTAAAGCACATCTCTAACAATTTGGACAGCTGTTTTGTTTTCAGTTTTCATTAAAAACGTCTGTCAGTTTCTTTCAACTTTAATTGATGTTCCTTTTTTTTATTTCTAATAAATCTTTTTGGAGCCTACTTAGGTCTTTCAGGCTTCGTTTCATTGAAGATATTGAATTACCTTCAAAAGCTGAGCTGTGCTTATTCATCGCTGTGCTTTTGGAGCAATTCGTAATGATCGTTCGATGGACTCTGCTTCTTCAATGCAGATTTTTCCTTTTAACGGGTTGCAATTGTCGACGCTCTAAGAACAGGTCGAAGGTCCGCCTCCGGTAGACAAGTACTCTGCCTTGATTGTGACTAATATTTTTTTCACTTTAATTTTTAAATCCCGCTAAAACTTTAACAAAAATTTTTTCATACAGCAATCCTTTTAACACTATACATCTTGCCTTTTGATAACCGTAACCTGCTCTTTCCGGTGGACCAAGGGCATTTAGTGTAATTGATACTCTTTACCACTGCTCTTTCAAATCAGACGGAAAGCTGCCTTCTTGAAAACCTTTGGCAAGTAAAGGATTTTTCCATCGCCTCCACTAACTTCTGGAATTGCACAACGTTTTTATTTTCTTTCTTTTTCTTTTTTTAATACACATTATTTATTATTGAAAAAAGTTTAAAAGAAATAAAACTGTTTCGACACCCATAAAACTGACGACATAATCAAAGTCAATATATATCGATGCCAACGTTAACGTTACGTACGGTATACCAAAATTACACCGACGCTTATCGATACCACTTGATATTGACAATTGGCATACCGATTTACAACCATCGATGCAAAACAATATCGTTTCATATTGATGACTGTAAATGGAATCAGGATGAATATAAAAAAAAATTCAAAGAAGATGTCTACAACATGCCACCAAGCCACTTAAGTTGAGTCAAACTTCGTTAGTATACAAACAAACTACTAATTTTTGCGTATATATTTATTAAAACGTTTTGGTACTTCTCTGCGATTCTTCGCCGATGGTGGATAAGAAACAGGAATAGGAAAGGATTCGAATGTATCCGTAGTCTTAGTATTGCTCAAACAGAAGTAATCACCGTTTTTGAAGAACACGTGTGCGAAATGGATGTTTCTGCCGAACAAAAAGAGATAAACGAAAATCGCCTTATATCTGCATCCCCAGAGTTGAGGCAACACTTGTCCACATAAATACACGTTCTAATAACAACAACAGGATGGGTTACTACAGTTTAAATATAATGTTGGTAAATTTCATGGGCTATTTAAAACACTACTAATGTATACATACTTTGTTATGTGGTGATCATGAACTGAAGATTCAGTATTCTGATGGCACCCTTATTAACACAGCTTTACAAATTTTTAATTTGAAAAAATACCAAAAGCACCACATGTCTAGATAAGTTAATTGGGACCTCCTGAACACGAAAAATGCTGTAATTTTTTTTCCTAACAACCATTTTTTAGACTTTAGTGTTTTTCGGTGTATGGTCCCTTGTGGAGCCCAACCGAAAAGTCCGATCGAGATAAATCGTATATCGTTGAATGCAACAACAAAGAGTAAAGTAAAAAATTACATTGTGAATGTCTCGTGAACCAGCAAAGAAAGCCAGGAGATATCCATCTGTTTAGTGCCATATATGATTATGTGATCCGTGTATTACAGTGTTGTAAATAGCAAAATTATGTACCTGAATTAGCATTTTGTAATAGGTGTGCTTAGCGATTAGTTGGGACACTAATATAACTGCTTGCATTGTCATAAAAAATACGGCAATTTTTATATCGTTGAGCTTCCCTCTATTTTTTATCTGTACATTTCATAGTCTTCTTACGATATATTGTTGGTTCCATATGCTACGCAAATATCGCACTCATCTTTTCTAGTTTAGTTGAATATAAGTATATTTAGTTCTATTAGATCTCTAAAGTCTCGGATATGATAATCTTATATCCTCATTTTCTTTATGTGAATTACATTTTCCTAAATAAGGCCTGCAAACCTCCTGATGGAAAGAAAAATACGTTTCTAGGTATATGAAATTTATAGTCATCTCTCTACAATAGTGTGAATCCATTTTCGGGAGCTCATCTAGCAATTTGCGACAAATGTCACGTTTTTCTTTGTCTGGCCAACCTGATTCAATAGATTTCAATTAGTCCCCAAAGAATATAATATTGTATTGGAACGTTTCTGAAAATCATTTTTCTGTGAAACTTATAAGGGTGGTATAAGCGCTTTCGGTCCCAGGAGATCCTCCAAAACAGTTTGAGTATTTCTGCTAGTCCGCATTCTGTAAATACCTTTGGGTGCTTTTTAGACATACGCTTGATTTTCAAATTTAGGATAAAATGTCTTTTAAAATGCACAAAATAAAAAGTAAGTCCAAAAATTCCGTGTGTTTTTATTTTCTAATTGATTTCACTGGTGCACCAAATGCAAAATGTAAACTTTGCAATAAAATTCTAAAAACTAATGGTATTTCAACTTAAGGTTTGATGACACATCTAAAAGTAAGTTGGTCAAACATTAAATAAGAAATATGTAAAATATTATTTTTGTTTCAGGTCCACAACATACAATTGGAGAAGAAAACAGGCAACGAAACAAAGCCAAAATAACAAATTATGCAGTTTTCGTAGAAGAATCAATTGATTTATATATCGTCCGCTTTGATGTTGTTAAGGTTATCTTTGTTGTTGTCCACAATTTTAAACTTCGTAACACTGCCGTCCACTTAAGCCTGTTCGTCCCGAATAGGCATACGATCACCTCTTCCATAGTGGGTCAATCGTGCACTATCTTCAGTTTAGTCCTATAGTATTTCTATATCCCATATACGAGGTCATTCATCCTCTTAAACACTTTATACCGCCCATCCCAGTGATCCTCTAGCTTGGCAAACAATCCGGCGAAACGCAGAAAACGCTTGCAACCCAACTGCAGGAGTCCATAGAACAAAATACAAAATATACAGAAGTGATACACACGTGTACGCACATAACTACAACCTAGTTGTAAAAAAACCACACAACATACCCCTGTCGGGATTTTTTGAGCTCACTCATGATATGGCTGGTATTTTGTAGAGCTGTACCGAACTGAATCAAACGCTCTCAAACGCTCGTTTTTGACAAGAACCTCTAATCAAACCCATTTAAATTACATGGGTTTGATAAGAGGTTCTTGTCAAAAACGAGCGTTTGAGGGTGTTTGAGAGCGTTTGATTCAGTTTGGTACAGCTCTAATGAAATGCATATAGACATTGCTTAACCATAGAGCTGTACCAAACTGAATCAAACGCTCTCAAACACCCTCAAACGCTCGTTTTTGACAAGAACCTCTTATCAAACCCATGTAATTTAAATGGGTTTGATTAGAGGTTCTTGTCAAAAACGAGCGTTTGAGAGCGTTTGATTCAGTTCGGTACAGCTCTACTTAACCACCCAATAATTAAATTTCATATTACTTATTATTTATATTACGCATGGAAGATAAAAAGTTGTACGCAGTTCAAACAAGTATGAAAGGAGATGTTGGATACACAAGAGCCAAGGAAATGATTATTAGAGCTGTACCGAACTGAATCAAACGCTCTCAAACGCTCGTTTTTGACAAGAACCTCTAATCCAACCCATTTAAATTACATGGGTTTGATTAGAGGTTCTTGTCAAAAACGAGCGTTTGAGAGTGTTTGAGAGCGTTTGATTCAGTTCGGTACAGCTCTAATGATTATTCATCAATCAAAAGCTGTCTTATTAAAAAGAAAAGTCATGAATGCCTTGGTCCCAGACATAAATGTATCTGACACAAAAATATCGTCCCTAGAAGAAGACACAGAATTATGCATCATCAGACGATGATAGCTATGAACCAAGCGTTAAAAAAGTGAACTGTTCAACTAAGGCTGCAGTCGAAATGGTTCAGACTGCCAACGTGAGCACGAGAAATGCAGCAAAAATATGTAAGGAGTTGATGAAATCGGGTATTGATATTCTAACACCTTCGCAATCTGGTGTCTAT
>OY776277.1:79496286-79583786 GCA_963675445.1 Linnaemya vulpina | reverse complement strand
ACCAAAAAATGCTATCTTCACGGTGTTTTAATCGGTTTGATTTAAGAAAAACTTAAAATTTTTAAGCATTTTAGTCATTACATGTACTACAAAATACTGAATGTGCCAAGAAAAAAACTTATAATATCCCATCTCTGGAATTTTTTTTATTATTTTAGTTGTTAATAGACAATTGGGACTTCCCAAAAATAATTGGTTTTTGGTATTTATTTTGTGTCGAGAGATAGAGGTAAACTTCCCAGCTGTGGAACCGTGAGAAAAAACACGATTTCCACCATCATTTAAATTGTTTGTCATTTTCAAAACGAATCGATTACTAGCACATGCGTAAAATCTGTAAAACTAATTTCTTACATCAAATTATAGATATAAACCTTTCATAATCATTTTAATAAAGAAAGTATTCTCAGAGGCAAAACTATAAATAATTGAAAGTTTTAACACTTTTTCCAATTTAGTTGAAAATTATTTGTGTTTATATGGCCAAATTGTATTTGTATTTTGTATGATTTTTGCCTTAAGCCAATAAGGCCTTGGTTATTGCAAGGACAATAAAAAACAAGTTTTATTTAATTTTTTCCCGACATCAATTATTTGTTGACTTTATCAAGGGGTCTTGGGGAAATCTATTTGATTGTTAAAAAAAACATTTATTTTTAAATTTTACATTTATAAAAATTATCTGTTTGAAAATTTTTACTTACAAACCATGTCTATTAAATTTTCATTAATTTATAATCTAAACTATGAAGTGATATCTTCAAACTAAAAACACAACTAATTAAAATTATTTCTTTAAAGCTACTTTGTAGGTTGCGCTAATGTTGTCCGTATCTTCCTTAAGATTCATCGTCTTTTCTATCTTTTGTTGGATGCGTAAGCTTTCTATTGTGTATCTCTTCTTTCCAATATTTTCTCTGTCTAAAATCGTTACTTTTTCAAAATCAGCTGTTGAGTGTTTGTTTTTCTCTATGTCTTTCTTGTGTTCTTCCATTCTGGTTTCTAGATATCTTTTTGTTGTTCCAATGTATATCATGTTACAGCTGTTGTTTTTATTGCCTGTGCACTTGATTTCATAGACTACATTACATTGTTTTAGTTTTTTGATTGACGCTTTTATTTTTGAAAATATTTTATTTATTGTTGTGTTAGGTTTATATGCCAAATTGATATTATTGTTTTTTAATGTAATTCTTATGTTTTTATTATCCGTTAATCCAGGGATGTAACGTATGCTGTGATATGTGTTTTCTTCCTTTTCAGGTATGGATTTATTATCTATTGTATTATTATTAAGTTTTGTGTTGGTTTCGTCAATCATTTTGCTGATGAGTCTGTTGGGGAAACTGTTTTCTGCTAATATTTACCTGACGCGTCTTGTGTTCTTTTCGTGAAATTGTTTGTCGCTGAGATGGAGAACTCTATAGATTAAGTTTTTGGCGGTGTTGATTATGTGATAATTATATGAAATTATTTAAATAAAATTTAATGGTCACATGAATAAGCAAAAACTTCTATTGGTTTTAGGATAGTCTTTTTAGTTATGTGTGAGAAAATAATCTTATATGTATGTATGTACCTTTAAAAATTCCCTTTTCATGCTAGTGCAAATTGCATTACATACATACTTTTTTGTTTACTTATTTGTCTTAAGAAGCAATTATTAAACTATAAAAACATTAGTTACAATATAAATAATTTTTTACATATGTAGATATGCATTTTTAATATGGTCCTAGTTGATTCTACAACATTTGAGTTAGGCTTTATTTATTTACATGAAAATATATTTATAATGAAACTAGAAATTTCTCCTAAGATTATGCCCATTTCTCATCACTTATCCGCTAATTTTGTTTCAAAACGCATGTGTACCGAAAAATAACACCAAATGAACAAAGAAATACTAACACACTCAAAGCTGTGTATACGTATACAATTTTATGCCAGATGAATTCATCCCGTGTGTTTTGAAAAGATTGTGCGGACTAAAAAATGTGCTCGTGTATACTAGCGCATTCAAACATTTGAAACGGCTTTATGAATCACTTCTATTGAGTTTTGTCATAAGCGCCGAGATATTATTCTGGAAAGCGCATTATGGCACCACTTTCGCAGAACATTTTTATTTCTAACTATAAAGCTGTACATAGCTTGGCAGGTCTTACAATATTGTAAGATCTGGCAATGTCCAAACAATATGCTGCCAACGGAAAATTGTTAGCAAAAGGTAAATTGTGTGTTCAGACGATTGTAAGAATCAATTCATTGGCAGACAATTTCATTGGCAGACAATTGGAAGGCCATAAATTTGTCTACCAACAAAAATTGGGTGTTCAAACGATTGTCACACTATTGTATGGAAAGAATTGCCAGATACATTGCCAGACATTACACACCTTTTATTTGCTTATATACATATATGAATATCATTGCCAGTATAAAGATTTTTCTGACAATGGTGCCATTGGCAGATGTATAATTTTGGCACATTTGCCAATAAAATATGAGCTTCCAATGGCTGGCAATTAGCTGACAATGGCAAAGAAGAGTGTTCACACGGTTATCAGATGTCTAACAATATTTTTGTCTTCCAATGTACCGACATTACTTTTTCTGACAACGTTGCAAGACAAGAATTGTAAGTTCACACGGTTGATAGATATTTTCTGCAAATTTTTCTTACAATATTGTAAGATCTGCCAATCGTGTGTACATACCTTAACTCTAGATATTGTGAATAAATTAACCTCAGGAATCAAATGTTTACAAACCAAAACAGTTTCTAATTATATACGCGATCTTTATAACTGAACTTAATCAAATACATACTGCCATAAAAACTTTCTTGGGTTTATGACAGCACTTTGCTGTTTTATGGAAAACTTTTTAAGAGATAATCAAATATTCTGGTACCCGCATATGTACAAATGCCAGCACTTGAACTATCCAAACTGTTGTCAAGAGTACGCCATTGACTTCTGCAGTTAACTGTCTACGTAGTGATAAAATCGTTTCCATAAAACTGTAATTTTCTGAACTAAATAACGAACTGTTATTGTGATATATGTTATATTTTTGTTTGTAAATTGAACCTTTTTTATGATTTAGGAAGCCTCAATTGTCCATTAAAAACTAAAAAAAATTAAAATTTTTTCCAGTGATCGGGTATTAAAAGTTTGTTTTAGCACATTCAGTATTTTGTCGTAAATGTTTAAGTTTTGCTTAAATAAAACTGCTTTATAGATCATAAAGATTTGCATTGGTAAGAAAAATTATAATTTCGTTTCCAGGAGTGGGATATAGATTTTTTTTCATTCAAAAATGTAACCAAAAATCATTTGAGTTTGTTGTTTTTTCCTAATAACGTAACAAATTACTTAAATGAAATATTAGTCAAATTATTCGGTAGAAAAATATCCGTAGGTAACTAAATATTGCACTAGAACTAAGAATAAATGAACCATGCTTCCTTAATCTGACATTAAGAATTTTTTTGTTATCTAAAAATTATTGTTACATTTTTAGACATTTTCGTAAAAACTTGTTTGTTTTGCTTATGGTAACTATTTGTGGTTGTATGTATGAGTGTTCGGTGTGTTGTGTAGTTTTGTTTCTTCCTGTATATAGCTGTGTATACTTGTGAACCTGTTTAGCTTTATTAGCAGTGAATACTTGCGTACAAGATCATTACGAATAACATCTCTTAGCATTTATGTTGCTAGGTTTTTCGTTGTTGTTATTTGCACTTATTATTGGCACAGCCTTGAATGATCTTGTATATTTCGGATATTTCCGTTAATTTCAATATTATCTATATTGTGTTGACCAGGGTTGTAATATTTTGACAACTGGAGATTAATTGGCAGTGCTGCCAAGTGCATATAGCCACATTGTCGTTTTATTTAAATCTATTTCTAATCTCTGTAACATTATGTTTCCAAATTCATCAATTCTTTTTCGCTTTTCTATTCTTTTCAACAGCTGATTTTCAAATTTCAATAATTGGGTTTAATAAAATATTTAACTTAAATTCTTCTTATAATATATATAATATAAAGTATATATATGTATATATATATATATATATATATATATATATATATAATATCAAGTTATGCAGAAATTCGGGGTTAGGTGTGTAGACAGGTGGAACTATAATAAATTCTAAAACTATTGTTTAGTTACGGTAAAATTTAAATTTTGAGATTTTAGAACTGCTGTTGGAATTTTATGCTTATATATGTTATATTAGAATTAGAATTAGTGGTTGAATTAAAGATTTCTGAATTTTCGTTTGTTTTCCAATATTGAATTTGATTCCCTCTTATTTTGTTTCTGTATACACAGAATAGAATTTGCTAGATGTCAATATTGACCGATTAAACAGATGGAAAACCGTTGAAAAACTAAAAGAAGGTTTCTGGAGACGATGGTGTAACGAATGGTTATGCCGACTTTAAGCTAGACCCAAATGGCTTAAAATAACACAAAACCCTAAAATCGGAGATTTAGTGGTCGTGTTTGATGAAAGAAGTACACCTGGAGAATGACCCCTGGATCGTATAAGAGATATTCATCCCGGCAACGATGGTGTAGTAAAAGTGGTCACCCTATTCTCTTCGGGAAAAAACTTTAAACGTCCAGTTTCCAAGATTGCACTTCTGCCTATAAATGATCATCATAGCCCACAACTTTAATTCTTATATTGATTACTGTCCCTATGTTCAAGCACTGTCGTCCTTAGTGGGAGATTATGTTTGTGAAAAACGTTTAAATTCTAACATTTACTATTAGAAGTCTATAATTTATATTTCATGAGTAGTGTGAACAGTACATGATAGCTCACGCTGCAACATATTTAACTTTATGGTTATTTACTTATCAGATATATTAGTTACTGGTTTTTTGCACACCCACCTTGTATGCAAATATGGGCACATATGTATATACATACGCACGTTCGTATATATGTCCATATGAAATATGCGTGAGGTATCACTAATTACCAATTACTGTTATACATTTTTGTACATTTCTTGATTTTTTCAACATCTTATTAATACAGTCACTTACCAACTCACTAAGAAAAACCATTGTAACATTGCAATAGACCAAATCGAAGTTTGCATTAATTTAAAAGGAAAATAAATTGTGTTTTATTTTCCAAAAGCGAATAACAAAAGTTATTAAATTAACCTAGAAAAAGGCTAATTTCTCGTACACCACCCCTGGACGCGACGTTAGTTGCCTTTTTGGATATTTTGTATACAAATTTATAAACTTCCCATTCCTGGAAGCGAAAATTTCATGTTTTTACCAAGGAAACTCTTAATGATGCTTAAAATAGTTATGTACAGGAAAAACTTTGAATTTGTAACCATTTTTGTCACTGAAGTTAAGTACCACAAAATGTTGCAGTTATCCAACCCTGGAATCGAAATTTTTATTTTTTAGATATTTGATATTAATTTTGTTTTCCCTGAGTTGAAAAAATAGTTTTAATTAGTAAAAACTAATTAAAACTTTCATGAAGATTTGTATTTACAAATACAAATCTGCATGATGTATAAGGCAGTTTTATTTAAGAAAAACTACAAATTTGAAATTTTTGTTTTTTTTAATTTTTGATATCAATTTTGTTTGGTCACTTTCATGTACTACAGTATATTATATGTACCAAAAAAAAACTTAAATTTCCCAACCCTGGAAGTAAGATTTTAATTTTTTTAGTTTTTATTGTCAATGCAATTCTTCATCAGGTTTATTTGAGAAAAATTTAAAATTTTTGACCTCATTGGTAACTTTGATGTATTATAAAATCCAACCCTAGATTCGAAATTTTGATTTTGTTTTAATTTTTATACCAAATATGCTTTTCCTAAATTATAAAGTTTTAGTTAGCAAGTAAAAAAACAACGTCAGTTACTTTTTGGCTACGTTAATAGATAAAAATTTTAATTTCTAAACCCTGGAAGAAAACATTTTAGTTAAAACATTTTAGTTATTACGTGTACCACAAAATGCCGAATGTGCCAAAACAAACTTTTAATTTCCCATCCCTGGAATTTTTTTTTAGTTTTTGATAGACAATTGAGGCTTTCGAAAGCATGAAATTTACAATTGGTTTTTGGTGTTAATTTTGCGTCGAGAACTGGGTGTAAGCTTCCCAGCTCTAGAGAACCAAGAACCAAGTCTCTAGTTCTTCTGGGGGCGTGGGAAAGCGAATTTCACGTACATACAGACGGACATTGCTCAATCATAAGGATCCAAAATATATATGTATGTACTTAATGGGGTTCAACATCAATATCGAAGATATCACGCACGGAATGACAAGCCTTCCTTTTTTGTGATATTTTTTTCACTTGTTTTGTGATATGGTATTGCAATTTGCAAAAGAAGGCATTAATATTCGCAATTACGTTTATTCTATTTGTTATTAATATAACGATATATACTAATGATTAAAACCTATTTATTTTTTATTTATTCCTGAAAATAATTTGAGTAAGTGAGATTTTTTAAGGATTTTTCCAAAGTATCCAATACTTTACCTAATTTGCCTTTTTTCAGAGCAAAATTATGAATATACAAAATGTATAAATATACCAAAAACACATAGCAAACGTCTAGTATTAGCTGCATGCTACAACAACAGATGTAGTAAGTCTGTAGAAAAAAAGGTAACATAAAGAGTACATTTTTCTTAAAAGTGATCATTTGTTCAATTCAATGCACGTACCGACATACATAACTAGTGACAATTCTGCCTTGCATTTGAACTTGAATTTTATTTTCTTTTGGGTTCAAATTTTATTTCTTTTACTTCTTCATTTATCAAGAACAAGGGGAAGTAATCCCCATTGACCTTGTGTTTATTTAGTAACCCCAAAATATGTAAAAATCCTTATATAATTAATTCCATTGATTTTATTATAGTTTTGAATAGACTAATAGGAAATCTATAGACACATTTTATCATATGTTTACAAAAAAGTTAATACTAAGAAACCAAAGTGAATAAGAAAATCGTAACAACCCTGCTTCGAGCTTAATTCAGTAAAAAAATATTGAGTTCGAAAAGGAAAGTTTTTTTCTAAGAAAATACAAATTCTTAAAAATTTTTATTATTCAACTGTCAAATGTGTAGCACGACCCACGAAAATCTAGGCACAACATTACAGTTTGAGACTCGAAGCATGAAGCCTTCCGATGTATTTCCCCTTTTGATCTCCAATTACATACAAGTTATTCCCCAACTTGTCCCTTATTATACATTTAATAAACTTTGGAATGCGTTTTGACATATTGCTTAGAATATGGTTTTTCCTAACAACCATTTGTCCCTTTTTTAAATTTATCGGTCTGCTTCGTAGATTTTAAGTTTTGCTGGCCTTATTTGTCAGTTAAATAAAGAACAACAACAACTAATAATTGTTTAAATAAAAATTTAATTATTTATCGCGTTGACAACCTACCTTGTTTTTGCGCGTACCCTCCTTTTTTAATTTTCAATTATTAGTTGTTGTTGTTCTCTATATCTCCTACAACTACAATTAGAATCGGAAAAAAGCCAACCAATTGTAGAACAAAAACGAGAGAAAATAAAAAAGGAAAAGTGATCAGTGAGTTCTTGCTATGACTTTGATATTTGTCTTGTTAAAGTGGAAGTTTGAAATAAATAAATTTTGTTATTCTAAGACATGTTGGATCAAGGTTCCCTGATGATCTGCATTAGCTCCAGTGAAATTCGCATTTGAACTAGCTAAAACCCCTCAATTGATCAGTATGAATTTTTTTATTAAGATTTTGGGGAAAAAAGAATCAGCACATAATTAAAATTAAAGACAAAATAATATTAGAATTGGTTGCAGGTCTCAACGGCTTGAGAAAAACAAATTTAATCGAATTCAGATTCATAGGCTAATTGTTCGAACTTAATTTAAGTCTCAGAAAGACATGATGATAAATATTCCAAGGCACAAAGAAAAGTCAACATCAGTCTTATTCAACTTACACAGCAGAGCAGAACAGCTGTTTTCGAAAGTCGCATCAGTGCTCATGTGCATATTGTGTTTGTCACCACATTTTAGGTGGCTTAGTTGAATGTGATAACAGTTCCTATTTATACAAATTTTATTGTGAAAGAGAATCCGAGAACTGTATCAACCTGAGGCCAAATTACCGCACTCGATACCGATGGAAATTTGTATATGAATTGTATTGAAATTTCGATCGATATCGAATGCAGTAATTTGGCCCGTGATGTTAACACGTTTTTGTTTTAATACCCGTGTTACCGTTTGATTATTTTCTTCATGTCCCATTTTCCTGAATTTTTTTGTTCCATCATACCTAAGTCAAACTTTTTTGGTTTGAATTTTATACTTAAGTACATGTGAACGTTTTTCAATTTTCATTGGTAGCTCAAGCCATAGCTTAAATTTGTATTTGGTGATTAAACGAACATTTATATTGTCTTTTTGAGATTTAAATTAAGTTTGAACAATTAGCCTATAAATCTGAATTCGATTTAATATAGCAATATAAATGTTCGTTAAAATAATCACCAAATAAAAACAAATTTAGTCTATTTACATAGGCCTTGAGATCCGTGACCATTGTGGGACAAACGTATTTTTGTGAAGCCTCCATTCCAAGAAATTTCAGAATCGTGTGTACGTTGTATTAGCAATTGAACTAAAGATTGGGGCAACCAAACATACCAAGGAGTTTCGTGTTCATCTTCTGAAACACGTCGAAAGCTTACGCGTTTCAAAATGATTTTCCAGGAAACCAGTAGATCTGGTAAAGAATCCTCACTATTAAATGCATTTTTTTAAGTTTCTGGTATTCCACATCTTCGAATTCGGTGCCATCTAGATTAATTTCAAAGGGTCTAATTGCTAAGGCCATTTCATCTACTTTCATCCTGGACAAAAAATCGGGCACTACATATAAAGCTCCTTTACGATGCTCAATGCTAAATGTATATCTTTGTACTTTAAGGCTCCAACGCGCCAAACGGCCACTCAAATCCTTCTGTAACATTAGCCACTTTAGGGATGAGTCTTCCGTAATAATTCGGAAGCGTAGAAATTAAATATACGGATGGAGTCTATTTGCACTGACAAATGCCGCTAAGCATTCTAATTCCACCACGGTATAATTCTGTTGTGTCTTATTTAGCTTTTGAGACACGTATGCTATCAGATGTTCCTTTCCTTGGTCGTCAAAACTCCGCCTACTCCTATTTTGAATGCATCACTCTGAATTATAAACTTTTTGTGGAAGGCTGGCTAGCACTGGTGCTGAAGAAAGTGCCACCTTTAGTTTCTAAAAAGATGTTTTAGCCTCTTCCGTGAACGAAAATCGTCCTTCTGACTTCTTCAGACAGTCTGTAAAACGTTCGGCCAGGTCGGCAATATTATATAATTACAAACGACGGATACCTGTTACCCATACCAGCAAATCGACGAATTTGTTTTGGCATTTTAGGCAGAGGAAAATTATTAATGGACTCGACCTTAACTGGGTCTATCTTCAAGCACCCATTACCCACTATATACCCTAAGTAGTGGATTTCTTTTTGACAAAATCTAGTCTTGCTAACATTGACGGTCAGTTTAGCGGCCTACCTCAGTTAATATGTTTATATGTGATATAGTAAGTGTCTTTTAACCGGCTCAATAGCCCAGTTATGTGGGGTGGGGATATGAATATCTCTTTGTTACTGCATTGAGTTTCCTAGAGTCTAGGTATAATAGCACCTTACCTTCTCTTTACCAGTATAGCCGGAAACTTGATAATAGATGATCACTAGAGCATCTATAACGCGCACAAAGTGTCTCTACCTTAAACAGAAAATCCGTCACTGAAACTGATCCGTCGTAAGATATCTTCTACTTTTCCAATTTGACATTTGAATTCTCAAGAGTCCTATTGTTTTTATCAGTAGAGTGGCTAGTGTCTGTATTTAGAGGGGGAAATTGTACATTCGTCTGTTTGATGCTGCACCCGGCGGTCTACCGATTTCAGAAATACTTTCTTTGATTGATGTCAATTCTCTTCTAAATTCCTCTCGGAAAATCCTGATTATTTGTTCCATCAAAGCTGCTATGGAGTCGACCGCAGGTGCATTAATTCGCACTAGGCAATACAGCACCAGCTGCATCTACATCTGAGGTGTATGCATATGGTTCCACGTTTGGGTTGCGGGACGACCTTTCAGTTTTTTCATATGAAGGAGAGGAAATTTGATTGTAATGCTGAATTTTAGTTATCCGTGTTCCCAATATTTTAAAACACAGAAGCCGAAAATAAATTCTTAGGACTTGGAGCCTTTTTGATATTAGGTGGGGGTAGTACCGATGGACGCTCGGGTGAGTGTACCACCTTCGGTCTCGCACCATGAAAGTTATCTTGCAGATTAGTTGAAATATTGTTACCAGACGCGGGTGTGTCTCGAACTTTACTAAATGAATTGTTTTTACTACCTTTTGATTTTGATGAGCTCATAGTATCCATTACAAAGCAACTCAAACACAAAAATGGAAAAAAATGCACTAGTTACATACAATCGGGACATTCATTTTAACCTCGCTAAAAGGTGGGTTTAAAAGAAAAAAATTTTTTTTTTGTTCAAGTCACTTTATGCAAAAGTTAGCGTTTAGTATATTATATGTGTGATATTTTATTTAGGGACTGACAAACCCTAACAAAATAAACCAGAGTCAATAAAAATCACACAAAAATATGCATGTTGTTCAGTTGAAAAATAATTTTTTTTAAGATCAAATAAAAGTTGTATGCTGTAATAAAGCTAACATACTGCGGCATAAAAATCTTAAAATTTTAATGAAATTTTCGTAAACAAAATTTGATTTGATATTGGAAAGAAAAAAAGATGTAATCAATTAATTACACATAGATCTTGAATGGCCTTTTCGTTAGACACCATATATGTTACGCGCCGGCTATAAATGTAATGCTAAAAATTGTAGAAATCCAAATTCATTATTTAACCACAAACCGAAATGTAATATATGACCAAAAGGCATGGTTACAGGTTTCCCAGCTAGCTATATCCGTGGAACAATTGTTTTCATCATCTGTCTTATCTATACCATATCCCCTCCTGAGTCCCAGTGAAAAAAAAATAAAATTAAAGCAGTGGTGCTCGAAATTTTAGTGGAAAAATCTTCATTCGTCCAAAAAAATTTTAATTTTAGAAAATATGTCGCCAAAAATATATTATTTTCTATGTATGCGTCTATCAAGGCATTTAACTGAAAAAATAGGTTCTCATCGGTGAATGAATGTTTTGCAAAATATTTGCGTGCATATAAATTAACAACTTTCTTTTGTGTACAACAGTTTTTTGGTAGCTTATCTTTTCTTGCGTAAGATGTCACTGTTAGATGTGTTCAGTTTGGTCTATTACTTAAGCATGAATCGGCTTACATACGAAAAACTGTTGCTGCCCTGTTAAGAGAGTGAATGCGGTACCGTGCGATGATTACAAGTTTCTTTTTGCCCAAAATAAAACAGCTGGACTTGGCTGAAATGTGCTTTTAACAATACGGCACCGCATACCCAACAGTTCGCAAAACAATTATCCAATTGGAAGGAGAGTTCAATGAACAGTTTATTTTAAGTTTGGGATCGTGCGATTTAATGCCGTCAGGCTATTTTTAAGGCTCATGTCTATAGGAACTATCCCGCAATGGCTGACGCACTTGAAACCAAGATTGAGGAACTTGTTCTTTAAACACCGACCAATATGTAGGACAAAGTATGCAAAAATCTATGCCAGATATATATGCACCATTTGGGGCTCTAAACAAAGCACCCATTACAAGCATGCTCCAATCAAATTAAGCCTGTGTTCATACGAGTCATGTTTTATTGACATGATTGCTAGTAAGAATGATAAAATACAGATTACGCCATCGAGCTAAAATAAAAATGCTTTTTTGCGCATGCTGGAACTTTGACGTCATTCAACTGACAAACTCAGCTGAAGAACTATTAAGTTATTGTAAAACCAGGACAGAGGGGCCAATTGAAATTCTTCAAATTAAATTTGTGTGATAATAAACAATTTTTAGGAATTATTTTATTTTCCACTTTTGTATTTGAAATTCTCAATGTATGTCGATAAAAATACCAACATCAAAATGTTGGAATAATGTTGGTCAAAATTTCTGACCATTTAATGAATCCATCAATATATGAATCTCAAAAAAAATATTTTAATGTTTTAGGTGATATAAATAGAACAGATCTTCTGGTATCTCCAGTGATGTCGTTGACTGTTGGCTTAACTTTAACAGTTTTAGTAGCAGCCCTGGCAATTATTTTGGCCCTTCGCATTCCATGCAAAAGTTCAAGAAGACAACAAAAAGAGTTCCCTAATGAACAAGCCTCACGTAATGTATCTCCTGGTCCAAGCGAAAAAAGTTCTGGTAGCAAAGAACTTGAAGTAAATGATGATGATAAGAACCCAGATGTCATACCCGAAACAGTTGACTCCGATGAGCAAGTGAGTAAAACTTTTAATTCTGCTGCAGAGAAATTCATATGATAGTTAATATACATATTTATTTCACATAGTACTTACTTCATACACACATATAACTAACCTTTCATTAGGTTTATTTCTGATTTTCAAGTTTATATATATATATATATATATATATATATAAATATATATATATATATATATGTATATATATATATATATATATATATATATATATACATATATATATATATATATATATATATATATATATGTATATGCATATGTATATTATATATATATATATATATATATATATATATATATATATACATATAAATATTTAAAAATATTGACTCTGAATAAGAAGAGACTAATTCGTTTATCCTGGCTGAAAATATCTTGAAGGTTTCAACACAAGCTCAAGTGCTTTGGATGCCTTCGGAGAAATGTTTGCATAAATACTAACTTTAGACAATCTCATTAGTTTTAAGATTATAATCTAGCTCATTGCATAAATATAACGTATCCTTACTACGAATAAATGGATTTTATTGAAGCAATGTACGTAAATGAGGTATTTTGTTACTTAAGATGACAAAGCAATTTAAAACCGTACGTAAAAAAAATAAAGTATTAACTTAGGTAATAAAGCAAACACAACATAACCAAAAATATAAATTTTCATACATATATGTGAATGTCGTGAACGCTACTAGCGCAACATAGGCAAACGCATAAAGTCCTATGATGAGGACTCTAATTGGAATTTTGACTCCTCTATTATTTCAGCTTTTGTGGTAGGGTTCTTAACTTAGTGAACTGTCCTGCTTTGACGTCTGCCAACTAGCAGTGACTAGCCACTTGTGTCGATGAATTGCGATGGTTGAGATTAAATGATACGTGAAAGTACAAATGCTTCAAACGGCGCCGAGAAGTCGCCGATTCTTTAGTGTAATCCTGCATTAACCCGGTGTTGTATTTTGACCTTGGTACTTTAAATTTTATTTATATATAGACAGAGGGCGGGTAAATTGAGATTCGGATTCAAGTAACTCACGGCATTATTTCTTAACATTGATGTTGCTAACTTTGTTGTTCAAAATTATTATAACACAGTCTCGAGTAATCTTATACCTTCCAGAATATTCCATTTTATTTAAATTGAATACTAGTTATTATATTTTGCCCAGGGTTGTCATATTTTAATACGATTTCAAAATATGAATAAAGTTTTAAACTAGAACGTGCACCCTTCGCATTTAGACTTCTGTATTCTGTACAAAACATCATTCAACCTATTAATTACTTTGCACGGTCCGTTCTAACAAAAGTTCATCTTGTCGTCGCACAGTGGACCATTTCGCGAGAAGGCGGCCAAAACTAATTTTTTTGACTATCGCCAAGTGCAAAATGCACAAGTTCATCCGAAAGTAGACACTTGTATACCTCGGGAGCAAACACATTTAAACATTGTTTTAACTATATTACAGTGAACAGGGTGATTCGAAATGAACATTCTCATTATTTTGCGAAAATGAGAAATTTCTCATAAGTTTTTAATGTTTAAACAGCTATAACTTTTTTGTTTTTAGCTTTTTGAAATAACATTTTTTTAATATTTCTTCAAAGTCCAAAATTTTCCTAAATCCTCCCACTTAATAGAGCATAACTTCTAAAGTTCGTTTAGAGACTATTACTAGCTTATAGTCCAAACTCTTCTCTACACTACTTTACTTCATTGTATGAAAATTACAATTATTTAAAGTAATTTCTTCATAAATGTTATTTATTAAAATTTCAACTACTACTAAAATATTATACATTTTGGAAAAAGATTAATATCGCGGTATATATATATATATATAATGCTCTTATAACAAGAAAATGATGTACGAACGTAAACATTAATGGTTGTCACAGGAACTTGTTTTCGATATTATATCTACAATTACCAAATGTGGAAAACAGGGTCGACCAGCAAAACTAATTGATGAATGTAATGGAAGAACTGGAAGCCGCAAAATTCAGGAAATCAATATCAATGAAAAGAGCTCTGGGATTTAGTCTTTGTCAAAAAAGAATGTTTACCCCCACAAACTGCTACTGTCACTTCCACTTCAGCAGAAATTAAATTGCATTTCTTGAACTCACTGCTGAACGGTTGTTAAATATTGTTGATGCTGATCGCTTGAAAAAACTTGCAAATGCCAGCATTACTTTAAATTCTAAATGGGGATGTGTTGGGTCCTCTGCTCAAAAACAATAAAACCAATGCAATGCCGAATGTACATCAGATGCTGACTTATTGCGCTTGACAAAAAGTTACACCGGGTTAGAGCTATAAACCAGCAGACCAACAGAAATTGATGTGTGGAAATAGAAATACTCTCATCAACAAAGTATTGCAGATCAACAAAATTTACATTCAAAAAAGAAGCAAAAGAGGTCATAATTGAAGAAGTCCAAAAAATAAAAGATTAAATTGATGCCCTTCAACATGCTGTATTTACAGTTGATGATCAGGAAATCGAAGTAAATGTTAAAATGTGTCCCACAATGATTGATGAAAAAGTTGCACAAGCTTCAACTAATAAAAAAGCATCGTCAAGCTGCGTTAATTGCCAAAAGACATCAAGTAAATTAAGGTATCCCAGTGCAGAAGATGATAGTTTTAAGGCAGCATACGTATTTGGATTGTCCCTTCTTCATGCGAAAATAATTTTTATGGGGCATATTCTTAAATTAGGTTATGATTTGGATTTTGGCCGTTAGGCGAAAAAATGAGAAAAAGGAAAATGAAGAAAAAAGAAAGCAAAGACAAAACTAAAAATTCAAACTAAACTACTTCTAAAAGATGAAAATCAAGGATATTTAGGAAAAAAAAGTTGCTAAGATTGTTGAAGAAATAACAGTTCTTCAAAAACTCGTTATTTTTATCGTTTTAAGATTTAAAGTACATACATTAGCCAATTTCAAATTTACGGACTTGTCATAAAAATTTATATATAATGTCCATTATGAACTTAAATAGAAACCTACGTCTTCTTCATTAAAACCCTTATATCTAACGTAAATTTAATCCATGTTTGTATTGTTTATTCTACTTAATTAATTAAATTTTAACTCAAACTTGTTACAAAAGAGCCTTTGACCATTTGTATTAGAAATTTCTGATAAAATTTTAGTTTCTTAATAAGTATAAGTTGTAAATTAGATTTAAAATATCAATATGTGTGTAAAACAAACTTTTATAAGAAGTTTTAGTATTTCACTTTTGTTCCCAAAAATAGAAAAATATTAAAATTCGTTTTAAATTCATCATAACTATTTTTTTCGATCGTATTATATTTTCATCCTTTGAGATTCTGTTTCCCAAATAAAATCTTTCTTTCTGAAGTATTCCACATTTCTTTAGATTGAGTTTGAACTCAACTCATGGTATCCGTCGAAAAGCTTCTGCCAATTTCTGAAGGTAAGTTTTTCCTTTTCTTTCACTATAATTTTCACCTGCCAATATCACCTTTGTAGGTACAGCATAAGGAACCATATGGTGTCATCTATCATATCCAAAGTGTCTTTGATTCTGAGGAGCAAATAACTCTTGTTGAGCTTCTTATAGTCTATACGCATACTTACGTTGCCATCCTTCTTTCTAACGGATGAACTATAAGGATTTGACGATGGCTCACTTGTGTAGCTACGACTACATGCCTTTTTAATAGTCAAACATAGTGCTGCAGCTAGTCCTGCTACCCATTTGTTTATTTGTTCCTCAAACTGTTCACGTTTTTTGTGGACATATTGGAAGGCTTTGCTGGAGTACAATGGCATCCATTAGAAATTTGACTTCTTCATGGCCTGTCATATGAATTACTTTTATAGGGACTACTCCACCTTTACTAATTTGTGGAGAGAGTTTAGTGGTATTGGCTCTCGTTTCACACCTACTGGCAGTTGTAGTGCCTTGTATACAATATGGGGAGAAACAACGTTAATCAAACTTTATTGCAAAGTTAAACACAAATTGATTTCTTTATTTTCAAAATCAAGCATTTTGTCTACTCTTAATTGGAAAATGATAAAATAACAATGTTGTCAATTTTTTTAATTTTTTGCTATTATTCAAATATATTTTTTAAGTTTTAAATTGTAATTGTGCATTACTTAACACAAGTTCTTTATATCTAATCTTTAATGTTCAAACTTATATTTTTGTCACTACTTGTTATCTAAAAAAACATCTACTTTTATACTAAATTTGATATGCCAGAAAAATGTTCTTTTCAGTTTTAACTTGAGCTAATATTTCAAATTTGAAATATCTTATAACTAAAGAAAAACCAAACCAGCTCATAAAGGTCTTAAAACTAAAAGGCAAACGAAACTCAAATTTAACACAAAAGTTTAGCGATGTCTTATTAATAACAAACAACTGAAACTTAAAAATATTATATTGATGTAAAAGACAAACACAATTACAAACGATTATCCTAAATAAGCAAATCAATATATATTTATTTCCAATATACACAATATATGATACATGACCTGTCGTGGTGATGCCAGTTCAATGAGTTCAATTGAATGTTTTATTTTTTAATTGTGATAAAGTCTTTAGTAAAGCATCAATAGCAGATAATTAATTCCTTAAGTTGTTGCTTAGCGAATCAATCATCCCTTAAAACTATAGTGTGTACAGAACTCCAATTTGAATTATGCTTATGTTGGATAGTTAACTGACCCAGATGTGACATACGAATGCCACCGGAATGTACTAACGGACATCACTTACAAATAACTATGAGGAAGAGACACAAGCAACGTACATACAGACGCCAAAACTGGCAATAAGAGCAAACATAAATCGGACAGAAGACAAGTAAGAAGCGAATTAGAGTTTAGTTACAATGAAAGTCTAGTACCTGGTAATATAAATATGATTGTATTAGTTTACAATAAATAAAACATCCTACTAAAATATGATATTTGTAATAATATCTAATAAGTGTATTTTTGTAAACACGTTTTTATTGTATACATATATAAGACTATTAAATCAGCATATACATATGTACATAAATGAATTGAACTAAAACATAAGAGTTGTGCGTGCTTTATTCGCTTTGGGACCATTGGAACAACGACCCAACAATTCCTTAATTGTGAACCTAAATTTCATAAATTTATAAATCGTTTAGTCGTTTACATATTGCCATTGGCAAAAGAGAAGTGACTTTTAAGGAGGACATCTGTGCAGACATAGGTAGTAAATCCAATGATGGCACCGAAAAGGTGCTACAACTGTTTCGACTATGAACATAGGGCGAGTAATTGTAAGAGCCAGGATCTATCCAAGAATTACTTGCGGTGTAGGGAAACTGGCCACAGAATTGAAACATGGTCCATTAAACCGTCTGGCATGCTCTGTAAGAAGGGGAACAAGCACAAATGGTGACAATTTCTCCGGATGTGTAGTTTGCCCGTACTACGAGGGAGCTACAAAAGCTTAATAATTAGAAGAGTATTTAGGAATCAAAATACGCATTTTACAGCCAAACTGCAATCATTTCCAAGCAGCTTAAGCAGAACATACGAGATTTAAAAGTAGACGTCGCTGTTCTTAGTGAGCCATATAAGAAGATTGTATCTGGAAATTGGGTCCTGTTATAATAGTAGAAGATTTCAATACGTGGGGTGTTGAATGGAGTTGCCCTCTACAAATGCAAGGGGAAAGGTTCTATTGAAAGATCTTTCTGCACTGAGTATTGTACTCTTGAATTCTGGAGATGACGAAACCTTCAGAAGAGGCAATGGTGCATCAGCTATTGACATTACGCTTGCCAGTAATAACATCATAAACCGTGTAAGCTTGAGAGTATCTGATATTTACCTTTATTACAGATGTGCAGGATTATACACGCCTTGTAACACTCCAAGCGCAAAACTTGACAGGATCAAAAGTGAACACCTTTGATAAGGATATTTTTCCCATCCGTATTGAGGGTATGGACTTGAATGGTTCAGTTGAAGATTTAGCAGTACAATTTGTAAACCATATCACCCGATCGTGTAATGCATCTATGGTAAAGCGGAAAAGATCTGCAAAGAGGCTACAGCTTTATTGGTCAAATAATCATATTGCTAGCAAGACGTCTAAGTGCAGACGTTCCAGAAGGTACGAGGTAGATTAGATAATAGTGCACACCAACAAAATTTTAGGGATAATAGGAGGTTTAGGGTCCTCTGCTATTCGTAGGAGCAAGCGGCAGTGTTTTTTTTAATATCTGTGATGAGTTAGATCATAATCCTTGGGAGCTTGCGTACCGAGTGAAGGGCCAATCCTCGACGGAATTATAAACTACTTCTTCCCGCATGAGGAGGCACCACCTAGGAAGCACAACCCTTCTAGCGAAACCTTACAATTTCTCTCGATTACAATAACTGAGATCTAAGACGTTGTCTCTACGTTTAAAGACAAACAGGCACCATGCCTAAACTCTATTTCAAGTAAGGTATTAAAAGAGGCCGTCAAGCTGTGACCCGGGATTTTCTTAAGAGTGGTAAATGCATGCTTAAGTAAGGGAACTTTTCCAGCAAGATGGAACAGGCAGAAGTTAGTGTTAATGTCCAAGGAAAATAAACTTTTAGATGACTACTCCTCTTATCTGCCACTATGTATGATAGATACATATGAGAAACTGCTATAAGGTGTAATCTACAGAAGACTTGCAAATAGCGTTGAATACAGGCGTGGGCTATCAGTCCACAAATTTGTCTTCAGGAGAGCAAGGTCAACAATGGGTGTTATAAATGTGGTAGTAGAAACGTCTTCTCGTGCTATATATAGGAAGAGTTGCAGGAATGATACAAAATAGAACTGTGTAGTTGTGACTTTAGATGTGAAGAACGCGTTCAACACAGCAAACTGGGTTCGTATTGTTGACGTGCAAATTGCGTTGAAGACAGACATGGCCTATCAGACAACAAATTTGTCTTCAGCAGAGCAAGGTCAACAGAGGGAATTATAAATATGGTCCTGCAACTCTATGGGAAGAGTTGCAGGAATTTTACAAAATAGTACTGTGCAGTTGTGAAGAACGCGTTCAACACAGCAAACTGGGTTCGTATTGTTGATGCTTTAGCTCGATTAGACATCCCAGAATATCTGATAGGAATAAATAACGATTATTTGCGAAACAGAGAATTGATCTATGATACAAATGTAGGTATAAGAAAACGTAGGACTAGTGGCGGCGTTCCTCAAGGATCGATACTTGGACCATTATTGCGGAATGTAATGTACGATGGAGTACTAAGGTTGAGTTTACCTGAAAGGGTAAATATAGTAGGATTCGCAGAGCGTTAGTGTGTGAAGCCAAATAATTATTAGAGGCAGAAACCATTGCGATCGCCAGTGTAAAAATAGTAAAGACCTTGATTTTCTCAATGGGGTTAACTCTAACTGATCATAAAACCCGCTAGGGAAACTATTACCCTGAACGCAGGCACCTGTTGTATACAATGAAATACATTTCTGAAATATCTAGGCGTGATTATTGACACACGTCTATCTTTTCGTGAGCACTTGCGATATATAGCACCCAAAGCATTAAAATAAACTAGTTGGCACTATATATATATATATATATATATATATATACTATATATATATATAAGTATATATATATATATATATATATATATATATCCATATATATATATATATATATATATATATATATATATATATACATATATATATATATATATATATATATATATATATACATACATATCTATCTATATCTATATATATATATATATATATATATATATATATATATATATATATATAAACTTATATATATATATATATATATATATATAACATACATAGTTTATGTTACTATGCAAAAGATAAAAATTACATATTTAAGCCAACAACAATAATTCACTTTCGCTTTTATCATTATCTCGTTAAAAATAGATACTATGTCAGAAAGATAATGAGATTTATTGCTCACCAATTTACTTAGGTTGTAGTATGATAGCTCAAAGATTTCCTAGGAAATTCGAAAGAAAAGTGACTTACTGAACATATCAACTAAAGCCATAGTCATTATAATAAAGAACCATTTAGCTTTGGTCCCAAATTGAAATAACTATGAGGATGAGGATAACGGACGAAACTTTGTTAAGAGTTTCCTTTATATGCTTAGATTGTAGCAAAACTTATTGTGAAAAGAAAATATGAATCATCTAACATGTGTAAGCTGTTAGCTGAAGAAGGTTTCGCGTTGACTACGAAGGCATAATTTCTGGGGACGATGCCGCACTCACCCGAGCACCTAAGTTTTCTAATTGACCTAGACAATGAATAGTGTAGATAGTTATCAACAAAATATCATGTAATAATGAAGTATTATTTTATTTGACCCAGTTTCGGTTTATATGTCTTTAGCTAATTTTGGTCTAACTTTCTTTATGTCAATAAAAAACGTTTTTTTTACATATTTTACAATCAAGTAAGTGCTTTGAAGAACAATACGGATTGAATTTCATGTCGGAATTTTGACTTTTATTTAAATTCCGTGCAAAGCCAAATAGCAGGTAAATTTTTGTTATTAAACACACAAAAAAAAACAATAATAATAAAAACAATTTAAATAATTGTCTACCTGAAAGTGACCCAAAAAAGGCTAATGACCGAAAAAGAAAAACCTTGAATACGTTTTTGTCAAAACAAGTTTTTATATTCTTATTGGCATACATACAATAAACATACATAAAAGTAAAAACAACAAAAACAATAAAAAGCAAAAATCAGATTAAAAATTAATAAATGAGCTTAACGAACTCTCCGACTAGAGAGAGAAGGCTCAGCATAAACAACAGAAATGCATACATAGTGTTAAATTCTGATAATAACAATGAACAAAAGAACATTGATAATGTTAATGTTAAATAATAAGTATTTAAGTGCAAAAACAACAAACACAAGTTTGAGTGCAAGTAGAAGTGCACCACAGTTAAACGAATTTTTGTTTACAGACAAAAGCAAAAAAATAGCAACATCAACGGTAAGCAAAGAAAATATTAACGAAAGGGGAAATACACCTAAAATAACAAGCAAAAGGGTGCTAACAGGTGTGGATCGCTACATAACGATCACAAAACGTAAGTATAGCCCTCGGTCTGAAAAATTTGAACCAAGTTCTAAGCAGCCGAAGAACTCCGCTGCATCCCGAAACCGTTTCGCACTGCTTGACAATGCTGACGCTACAGAATTGACACCTGCATCTGCTAAAAAATTCAAACCGCCTCCATTATATCTTAGAGAGGCTACTACTAATGAATTGGTGAAAAAGCTGACGCAGGCAGTTGGTAAGGACAATTTTTACGTTGCGTCACTGAAGAAGGGCAACGTATTGGAAACCAAAATACAAGTGAACAGTGAAACAAATTATAGGAAGCTTGTTAATAGCCTCGATTCTGAGAAGAAGAGCTACTATACATACCAGTTGAAAAGTGCTAAGGGCTTAATAGTGGTTGTAAAGGGTATTGATAGTTCGGTACCAGTGGCAGATCTACAAGATGCCATAGAAAAAGAGGGCTATGAAGTAAAATCTGTTCATAATATTTTGAATAGAAATAAAATTCCTTAGCCTATGTTTAGAGTTGAGATTACTTTTAACTCTTCACATATGAAGCAAAAGGGTGACCCTGCCCCAATTTACAACTTAAGGTATATTCTTAATCGCAAAGTAGTAGTTGAAGAGCCTATAAGGCGCAAAGGGCCACCACAGTGCCAAAACTGTCAAGAATTTGGGCACACTAAAAGGTTCTGTAAATTGCCATCGGTATGCGTCAGATGTGGAGACATCCACAAAAGCCTCGATTGTCCCCATGCCAAAAATGACTCCAAAGTTCTAAAATGCAGTAATTGCGGCGGCAACCACACAGCAACTGTGAAGTTTATTTGCGCCTCAAGCAAACAGTTTTTAAGAAACCAGTAAACACTCAGTATCGTAACACCGTACTTCAAAATCCACTACCTATGTTGCAACAACAAAGCCGTGGTGACACAAACGTAAATCACCCGCAATTGTCATGCACAAACGTTAAAAAAAGGTACGGCAGCCCCTGCAAATCCTAGCAGCGATAATTGTAATGGAAAAAATCCAACCTATTCCGGGAGTTTTGAAAACAATCCAAGCTCCATAGACAAATTGATACAAACCATGGACCGATTTATGGCAAGCATGGATATCTTGCATGTTAATGCAGATTTCGCTAGACAATAAAAAATGAACCGGTTACAAATATGTTTCTGGAACGCTAACGGCTTAAGCCAGCATAAAAATGAAGTTCAACACTTCCTGCACATACATCAAATAGATGTTTTGCTTGTTTCCGAAACCCATTTTTCGATAAAAAATTGTTTTGGAATAAATGCGTATTATACCTATGATAAAAAGCACCCAAGTGGTAGAGCTTGTGGAGGTATAGTAATTCTTGTTCATAAGGATGTCGACCATTTTCCAATGCCAGAGTATAAAACAGATCATATTCAGGCCACAACTATATATAACATACCCGCCACAGGGATTGCAATATCTGCAGGCACAATATTAATAAGGAGCAGTTCACCCATTTTTTTAAAACGTTAGGCTCAAAATTCTTAGCAGCTGGAGATTTTAACGCTAAACAAACGTTTTGGGGCTCTCGCCTCGTTACTCCAAGGGGCAGACAACTTCTTGATACTGTTTTGTCCAACAACTTGGATGCTATATCCGCAGGGCACGCTACATATTGGCCTACTGACTTAAACAAAATCCCCGATGTGATAGATTTGCTGTATTTCGAAGTATACAACGCGAGCATATTTCGCTGCTTCCTTCCCTCGATCTGTCGTCGGATCATTCTCCAACCTTTTTAACGCTTTCCAATGCCCAGCAAAATTTAGATCAGAATGCTATATATTTTCCAAACAGAAAGACAAACTGGCTTAAATATAAAATGTATGAAAGCGCACACCTGCCGCAAAATATTTCACTAAAAACTGATGATGAAATACAGTCGGCTGTGAACCAACTAACTAGTATACTGACTGATGCTGCTAAGGTTTCTACGCCCACTACCTCAATATATACAAAAAGGGGTACCAACGTTCCAAGCCACATTCAAACTCTACTAAGAGAAAAAAGACGATTAAGACGCCAATAGCAAGAGTTTCGCTCGCCGATTTTAAAAACACAATTAAATCAATGCCAGAAGATGTTACGTGGGGCCCTTCAGAGGGAAAAAGAGCTAAGCCTGAACAGATTTTTGGAGAATTTAGATGCCACCGAGAATACGGACTACAGTTTGTGGAAGGTAGTCCGCAAAATGAAGTGCCCTACTGCTTATGAAGCTCCAATTCGCTTACATAATGGGAAGTGGGCGAAAAACTCCAGCGAGAAAGTTGAAGAGTTTGCCAATCACCTGGAGGCGGTTTTTGTTCCAAACGAAACGGACTCTTGTTTACCACCAACAGCTGTCCCAGAACGTGTTTTTGACCCATTAAAAATCCGCCTACCTGCTCTGAAGGCAGTTATACGTGGTCTAAACCCAAAAAAAATCGCCCGCCAGTGACAAAATCACTAAAGCTATGATCATCAACCTGCCGAATTCGGTTTTGAGAGTCGTTCTGTTTATTTTTAATTCGATGTTAAGAACTGGATATTTTCCATTATCTTGGAAACAATCGGAAATAGTTATGATCCGCAAGCCTGGCAATGACGTCACGCAGGTGACATCATACCGCCCAATCAGCTTATTGCCGGTTCTCTCAAAAATATTTGAGAGGTTAATATTAAAATCGTCATCGCCGTATACTGACTCGGCTAACTTAATTCCCAACCACCAATTTGGGTTTAGAAAAAAACACGGTACCATAGAATTACGAATTTAATTCGTCAAACTTTTGAAAATAAGCAGTACTGCTCTGCACTATTTATTGATATATCACAAGCTTTCGACAGAGTCTGGCACGAAAGCCTTTTATATAAAATTTCACCACTGCTTCCTGAAAACGTCCACAAACTGCTCACTAGCTATCTAGCGAATAGGTCTTTTGTAGTACGATCAAAAAGTACTTACTCGTCAATCAAACGAATATCAACTGGTGTCCCTCAGGGGAGTATACTCGGCCCATTTCTTTACTTATTATATACCGCCGATTTGCCTACAAATCAACTCACACACACATCCACATTTGCTGATGATACAGCGTTTTTAAGTATACATCAGCATCCCGAAGTGGCTTCCCAACAACTTCAAACCCACATTGCTGATTTGGAGAAGTGGTTGAGTATGTGGAAAATAAAAGCTAATGCCTCGAAAAGTGTTCACATAACCTTTAAATTAAGGCACAAAAGTTGCACACCGATTTCAATAAACGGGACAACATCGGGAATACATCTCGATCGGCGTCTGACGTGGGTTCACCATATTGCAGCCAAAATTACACAGCTGAAAATTAAAACCGCCCAACTTTTCTGGTTAATTGGGCCATACTCTTCACTGAACTTGGACCTGAAGGTACTCTTACACAAGGCAACCTTAAAACCAATATGGTATTATGGTATCCAGTTGTGGGGTTCCGCCTCCGCATCAAATGTTGAAAAGCTACAAAGAAGACAGCCAAAGATTCTGAGAATGATTACGTGCGCTCCTTGGTACATACGAAATAATAAGATCCACTTGGATCTCAATATTCCTACCATCCTAAAAGAGATTAAAAAATCGTGTACGAGCTACATTGCAAAAGTTACTGATCATCCCAATCCATTTGCGAGAGACTTGCTTTTATTTGAGGGTCATAGGCGTCTGCAACTGGTGCAAACTTTTGATTTGGCAACATAATTTTCTGTTTTTTTTTTCGAACAGAAAGTTGAGTGCTGCAGTGGCAGTATGAACTTAAATATTTTGTTAGGTTAAGATTTTAATACTTATTGTGAATGACGTATAGTCAGATTCAATAATAAAAATTAATATATTAAAATAAAAATAAAAAAATATTTTACCCGACGTTTCGTCAATTTTTTGTTGACTTTGTGAAGGGTTTGTCTATATCAAATTAAAAACTTGAATAATTATAATATACACACCAATATACTATTGTATATACTTACAATTTTCAAAAAGAATTTGTATCAAAACATAAATAAAAACTTTTAATTCTAGTTTTAACTGATGTTAAGCTTATTTTACAAAACTACTCTGTAACTTTGGCTGATGTTATCTGTGTCCTCTTTCAGATTCATAGCATTGTTGATATTTTGTTGTATACGAAGACTTTCGATTGTGTATCTTTTTCTTCCTTTGCTTTCTCGGTCCAATATTTTAATATTTTTTTTATTGACATAAAGAAAGTTAGACCAAAATTAGCTAAAGACAGATTGTCAACAATGAATATCATGTAATAATGTTGGTAGAAATACCAGCCTCTCAGTCCGTGGTCATAGAGGTCCTGCAGGATACCCTGGGTATTTTGCGCATACTAGGAAACTGCTTCACGGATTGTGTTAAAAAACACAAAGAATACTTTAAATAAATTATTTGCTGACAATGTATAATAATAATACAATTCATTTTTTATATAATATATAAATGCAATATTGCATTTAGATTAATTTATTGTATGCTTTATTGTAATACGTTTTTTTAACTATTGGCAATTGTTATTCCAGATTGATTTTGTTAGACATAAACAACAAATTTCAACGATTGAATCAAGCTGCAGTCCTACTAGAAATCTTTTGTCAAACACACCTCCGCCTCAACAATACATGTCGGGGATAACATTTCATTCGTCTCATAATATGGGATATTGTACTCTACGCACAGGTCACCAAAATTCATCAGTTGTGGGAGCAGAGCCAATGGTATGTATAATTGAGATGTTATGAACCATCAAATATTATAGATACATAATAATAAAGAGCTTTTCAGCCTAAATTATATTCGTTAAATATCCCTCACTTATATATAGTTACTGTTTAAGTTGGGGCAACTTCACATAATTCTAATCATTTTACCAAATTTAATTACTAGTTTTAAACGAACTTTATTGCCTTTGCTCTTAAATGTAATATGGTTTTCAACAACAATATAGCTTTATACAAAACTTTAACTAATACAACAATGATATACATGTAAAACTATTAAATGTCCAACTAAATATTTCGACATTTGGCAATAGATATTTTACAAAGTTATACATAGAAAATGAAATTTAAAGTATGATTGGTTATATATGTATGTTGCTCAGTCAATAGTGACGTCTATTTTAACTCATACCTCTGATTCTCTGTTACCTTTGCAAATTCATCTTGCAAATCCAAAAAGATAGGTCTATTTTATCCGTTGTAGGTTGAACTACAGACGATCCAAGATTTTTTAATGTGTTAAAAACTCTTTAAACTTATTCTCTGCGTCAAACACATTTGCACGTTTTCATTTTAGTATTCATTGAAAAATGTTTTTAAATTCTCTTTCTGAAGAGAGAAATGCAGTATGGAGCAAATATTTGAAGCGGCATAATTATACAGATAAAATAGATTTATCTTTTTGTGTTTGCAAGATGAATTTGCATAGGTACGAGAAAACCAAAAGTGTGCATTAAAATACATATCACTTTTGGTTGAGCAACATAAATAACTAATTTTACTTTAATTTTAATTTCCTATGTACAACGCTGTAAAATATTGTTACAAAGATTAGAAATAGATTTAAATAAAACGACAATGTGGCTATATGTACTTGGCAGCACTGGCAGTTTTATCTATAGTTGTCAAAATGTTACAAAAACTATATAGATAATATTCAAATCAACGGAAATGGAATACTCCAGAATATACAATATCATTCAAGGCTGTGCCAATAAGAGTAAACCACAACAACAAGAAACATAGCAACATCAATGCTAAGAGATGTTATTCTTAATGATCTTGTATGCAAGTATTCGCTGCTAATAAAGCTAAATAGTTTTACCAGTATGCACAGCCATATACACGTAGAAGAAACAAAACCACACACTCATTCATACAACCACTCATAGTTACCATAGGCAAAACACACAGAACACTCATACATTCAACCACACATAGTTACCATAAGCAAACCAAACCAGTCAGCATTGTCATGTATACAAGCACACACATGTCAAGTAAAAAAAACAACCACCAAACCCAGACCTTTCGCGAGGTTACCAGACGACGTCATTTTTGCTATATAAAGGCGCTGCCAGAGCTCAGCGACAATCAGTGTGATATCAAACATAGACGTGTTAACATCGCTAAGTGTTGAGTAGTACAAATACTCGTGTAAATAAAGTAACAAATAAAGTGTTGCCGCATTATATTTCTAAATTAATTTGTCCGTGTTTTAATTTGATGCAATAAAACGAATCCTTGAAGGATAAGCAATAAAACCGTTTTTACGAAAAGGTCTAAAAACGTAACAATTGGTGTCAGAAGTAGGATTGCAAAAATAATTAAAAGGACATTGCAATTTAAGAAAGGAAAATAAAAGGACATTAAAAAAAGGACATTATAAAATTAAAATAAATAATCATGAAATTTGATGAGTTAAAAGTTGAACAGCTGAAAAAGGAGCTCAGCAAGCATGAATTGCCAACTGCAGGTAACAAGGCTGAACTGCAGAAGAGGCTGATAGATGAGTTTAAGAATCCCGGCATGGACATCGGGACATACGAGTTTGAGGACAAAGACGATGTCCAGGTATGCACTCCTGCCACGACCAGCAGCATGGACATAAATTCAATGTTCGCTGCTATGATGATCGAAATGAAAAGAAACTCTCAGCAGATGCAGGAGGCATCAAGGATCAGCAGTGACAAGCTTGTAGCCGAAATAAGTGAAATAAAACAGAACTCTCAGCAGTTGCAGGACAAGCTTGTAGCCGAAACTCAGCAGATGCAGGACAAGCTTGTTGCCGAAATAACTGAAATAAAGCAGAACTCTCAGCAGATACAGGAGTCAAATAAGGCCACGAACGGTATCCTGGTAGAGGTTTGTGAAGCCATCAACAGGAGGATGGATTCTATTGAGAATAAATTCTTAGAGCTGGCGGATAGAGTCCAACATCTAGAATGCGGTGGCCTGGAACAGCATGCAAAGGAGTTCGAAGAGAAATTGCATGCTTTAGAGGACAAAGTGCATAACCTGGAGTGTAGTGGCGGGCCAGTACGAGCAGTTGCGGAGGTTTCTGCGCGGACAAAAGCGCCATGCTTCGACGGCGGCGTACCATTAAGCATCTTCAAATTCCAGTTTGAGACGGTTGCTAGCAGAAATTGATGGGATGCTGAAGAAAAGGCCATAGAGTTGATCTTGTCCTTAAAGGGTACAGCCGCAGAGGTACAGCTGCAGAAACAACTATAATGAAATAATGGCAGCATTGCAACGCAAGTACGGTGGTGAGCACAAGCGCAATTTATACAGAATGGAATTGCGATGTAGAGTTCAGAAGCCTAACGAATCTCTACAAGATTTCGCAATGGAAATCGAGTGTTTAGTGCAGCTCACATATCCAGGCGAGAGTCACCCGTTCCTGGACCATTTTAAAACTGAGGCTTTCGTTAACGGCATTCGCGACTCTGATGTTAAACTGGCGGTGTGCGCTACGCAGAAATCCACTTTCGCTGAAACTGTGTCATTTGCGCTGGCTCAAGAGACTGCCAGAATGGTTTTCAAGCCACAGATATGTAAAGTGCGGAATGTGGAGGTTTTGTCTGAGGAGGATAGCAACCTAGTTGCTAGCTTTAAGGAGGCAATGCGACAACTGCTGGCAGAGAAGGCTATCAAAGAAAAGCCTAAGTGCTTTAACTGCGGAAAGATCGGTCATTTTCAGCGCAGCTGCAAAGCACCAAAGAAGAGAGGTAGATCTGTTTCGCCACCAAGAAACAGCAAACGGGAGAACCAAACAACATCACAAGAGTCCCCGTTAAACTAAAACGACCTAGCACTGAGGGGCAAGAGCTAGCTCTCACAAACGAGGGCCCCACAATCTCCATATCAGTGATGCAGCAGAAAAATAGCAACCTCACTGCGTCCGGACACATCAACGGGGAAAAGCACGTACTTACCATAGACACAGGGGCATCGCAGTCAATAATAAGGCCCGATATAGTAAAGGGGAAATGCGAGCGGTTAAGCAACATACGGCTACGTACAGCTACTGGAGAGCCTGCTACTGTTTATGGTAAGATTGAAGTGAAGGTGACTATAGCCAACATCAACGTGAGACATGTGTTTATTGTTGCCGATATTGTCGATGAGGTTATTATTGGAGCCGATTTTATGATTAATCATGGCATTAATCTACATATGGGACAACAGCTGATGATTTGGCGTAATGTGGAAATACCCCTTGATGTTGGATATGACAACAAACCGCAAGTAACAAGAGTATTTGCTATTGAGAGTCAGACAATACCGCCGCAGTCTGAAACAGTCATATGGGCGCGGATGAAGGGAGATTGTGAGGACAATCGGTTGTGGGTTGTAGAACCGGCAGATCTAAAGAGAGAGCTTATAACAGCGAAAGCTCTAGTGAAAACTAGTGAAGGAGGAATAGTCCCTATAAGAGTGCTTAACTTGTCAGACCATGAAAAAGTCATCAAAGAAAATTCCGATGTTGGCCAGTGTACTCCAGCAGAGGCAATAATAAACTGCGAGAAGAAGATAGAGCCTACTAATTTGTCCGCAAAAGAACGTGGACAATTTGAGGAATACGTAGAGAAATGGGTAGCAGGTCTATCAGCGACAAATAAAAATAAGGCCAAGCAGTTACTAAAAAGGCATGCCAGTATCTTCGCCATGGGAAGCCAAAGCCAGGGTAGAACTGCATTGGTTAAACATGAAATTAACACAGGCGAAGCTAGGCCGATTAAACAGCCACCCAGACGCGTACCGCTAGCAAAGCGAGATAAAGTAAAAGAGCTTGTAAGTGAAATGGAGCGTGATGGAGTAATTGAGCCATCTTCTGGTCCTTGGAGTTCGCCTGTAGTCTTGGTTAAAAAGAAAGATGGCAGTACTAGATTCTGCGTAGACTACAGGAAGCTCAATGACATTACCAAGAAGGACAGTTATCCGCTCCCCAGGATCTATGACATTTTGGACACGCTAGCTGGTATCAAATGGTTCTCTACGCTGGATTTGCGAAGCGGATATTGGCAAGTGGAGATCGCAGAGAAAGACAAGGAGAAAACTGCCTTCAGTGTCGGCAACGGATTATGGCAGTTCAAAGTCATGCCATTTGGTCTCTGCAAGGCTCCGGCCACATTTGAACGCCTAATGGAGAAGGTACTGATAGGACTTCACTGGAAGACATGCTTGGTATATCTCGATGACATAATCGTGATGGGAAAAACTTTTGATGAACACCTCAAAAACATGGCAGAAGTTCTTGAACGGATATCATCGGCTGGATTGAAACTCAGCTTGAAGAAATGTGCATTGTTCCAGAAAGAAGTAAAGTATTTGGGGCATCGTGTTACAGCAGACGGAATCTCAACAGATGAAGATAAAATAAAAACAGTAAGGGACTGGCATCAACCTAAAAATCTTCATGAATTGCGCAGCTTTTTGGGCCTTTGCACATACTACAGACGTTTTGTGCCGAATTTTGCCAGTGTAGCTGCAAGCTTGCATGAGCTGACAAAGAAGTCAAGACTATACCATTGGGGCCAGCCACAGGAAAAATCCTTCCAGAAACTCAAAGAATTATTATGTACGTCACCAGTGCTAGCGTAGCCCATAGCTGGAGAAAAATTTGTGCTGGATACTGATGCGAGCGGCTATGGCATAGGGGGTGTGCTATCCCAAGTAGTAAATGGCACTGAGAAGGTCATAGGGTACTATAGCCGTGTATTCTCAAAACCTGAGAGGAATTACTGTGTGACACGACGTGAGCTTCTGGCGGTATTGGAATGCATTAAACATTACCATAAGTACCTGTATGGTCAACACTTTACATTAAGGACCGATCATTCTGCACTGAGATGGCTATTGCAGTTTAAAAATCCTGAAGGGCAACTGGCAAGGTGGCTTGAGCGCCAGCAGAGCTACGACTTCAGCATTGAGCATAGAAGGGGCACAAAGCATAACAATGCGGATGCTCTTTCGAGAGGACCGTGCTGTTTAGAGTGTAAACATTGTGTTAGAATCGAGCAGAAGGAAGGCGTTGTGGATGTTCGGCTAATGCACATCGGCCCTGATGAAGACTGGTCAGCGGCACAGAGGGACGACGATATACTAAGAAAAATTATAGCGGCCAAAGAAGAGGACAGACGACCATCCCGGAATGAAATTTCGGCTGAAAGCCCACTCGCCAAATCTTATTGGGCTCAGTGGAACAGCCTTAAGGTAATAAAAGGGTGTTTATACCGCGTATGGGAAAGTGTAGATGGCAAAACAACTTCAAATTTAATAGTTGTGCCATACTCCAAGATAAGTAAAGTTTTACAGGAGTTTCATAATGGACCCAGTGGCGGTCATCTTGGAGTAACAAAAACACTTGAGAAACTGAAGCAGCGTTTCTATTGGGTTGGATGTCAACAAGCCGTAGCTGACTGGATAGCAAACTGCCCACAGTGCATAGCAGCCAAAGGCCCAGTAAGAAGAAGCCGGGGACAGCTGGAACAATACAACTCAGGAGCACCATTCGAGCGGATCGCAATGGATGTAGCAGGTCCCTTTCCCGTCACCGAAGCCGGAAATCGTTATGTACTTGTGGTAATGGATTATTTCAGTAAATGGCCAGAGGTATATGCTATACTTAACCAGGAAGCAAAGACAATTGTAAATGCTTTCGTCAACAACTGGGTATGTCGCTATGGTGTCCCAATACAATTACATTCCGACCAAGGAAGGAATTTCGAATCTGCCATATTCTGGGGAATGTGCGAGTTGTATGGGATAAAGAAAACCAGAACGACGCCGCTGCATCCACAGTCTGATGGCATGGTAGAAAGGTTCAATCGCACCTTAGAAGAGTACCTACGAAAAAAAAGCACCCATCAGAGGGATTGGGACGAGCACATCCCCAAATTTTTGATGGCATATAGGTCAGCTGTACACGACTCAACGCCAAAATTATCTTCGGGACGGAATTAAAACTACCTGGTGATTTTGAATTTGGTGTTAAGCCAACTGTAGAAGAAGGAGCTATTACGTCCCAGGAAAAGGAGGACTTAAACGAAAAGCATGAGTTCGTGCGCAATAGAATCAAGATGGTCAGTGACAAGATGAAGGCTAGGTATGACCGCGCAGCAAACTCGGAGGGATTTATGGAAGGACAATTGGTTTTACTGTATAACCCACAACGGAAGAAAGGATTGTCCCCAAAATTACAGACTCACTGGGATGGCCCGTATAAAGTGATTAAGAGAGTGAATGACGTTGTATACTGGATACAGAAGCACAATAGCCCAAGGTCGAAAATGAAGATAGTACATCTCGAACGATTGGCGCACTATGGAAGAGGTGATTGTATGCCTATTCGGGACGAACAGGCTTAAGTGGGCGGCAGTGCTACAAAGATTAGAAATAGATTTAAATAAAACGACAATATGGCTATATGTACTTGGCAGCACTGGCAATTTTATCTATAGTTGTCAAAATGTTACAAACACTATATAGATAATATTCAAATTAACGGAAATGGAATACTCCACAACAACAAGAAACATAGCAACATAAATGCTAAGAGATGTTATTCTTAATGATCTTGTATGCAAGTATTCGCTGCTAATAAAGCTAAATAGATTTACCAGTATGCACAGCCATATACACGTAGAAGAAACAAAACCACACACTCATTCATACACCCACTCATAGTTACCATAGGCAAAACACACAGAACACTCATACATTCAACTACACATAGTTACCATAAGCAAACCAAACCAGTCAGCATTGTCATATATACAAACACACACATGTTAAGTAAAACAAAACAACCACCAAATCCAGAACTTTCGCGAGGTTACCAGACGACGTTATTTTTGCTATATAAAGGCGCTGCCAGAGCTCAGCGACAATCAGTGTGATATCAAACATAGACGTGTTAACATCGCTAAGTGTTGAGTAGTACAAGTACTCGTGTAAATAAAGTAACAAATAAAGTGTTGCCGCATTATATTTTTAAATTAATTTGTCCGTGTTTTAATTTGATGCAATAAAACGAATCCTTGAAGGATAAGCAATAAAACCGTTTTTACGAAAAGGTCTAAAAACGTAACAATATGTATTGTCATTTATGCCCAAGTTTAGTTAACTCTTAAGGCCCCATTAGCCAGACGCTGAAATCGCAAATGCCAACGCAATGTAGCGCAAATGCTAACGCACCTCCGCTTATAGAATGCTCAAAAACGCACCATATGTTTTTACAGAAAAAAATTGTGTATGTACATACAAATTGTAGTGTTTGAAGTTGTTTTGAGTGGTAATATTGTAAAGTGGATATGAAAAATATGTTTATTTGTTTAAACTTTTTACGTTTGTGCAAAATGTCACAGAATACTGTTTAGCTTGTGGTATTTATCAATTAAAAACAAAAAATCAAAACAGCTGCTTGAAACCGTGATGGCACTTCCGTTTTTGCGTTTGTACAGAAAACGTACGAAATTGTATTTTATATAATTTATATTATATATGCACAATATACTATTTTAAACTTGTGATCGATGTAATATCTTCATTATATGTATGCCGTAGATCCCGAGATTGACTTCTCCCTCAGTCCTGAATATGGTTTCGAATTTTTCTTACCTGCATTAGTGCAAGAGTGTGTTTATTGTTATCGGGTTGTCTCAATGGCATAGCACTGATCGCTAAACATTATCGACACATTTGCCTGCATGTACATATGTACATAAATTACATATGTAGTAATATTGGTACCACATAAATTTATGCCCATGCGTCCATATATCTACATATACGTACGTATGTATAATATTAACCTATTATTGTACAAAATATATATATATATATATATATATATATATATATATATATATACAGTCTTTTGTGATTTTGTTAAGTAAAACATGTTATATAGCAAATTAATTTATTAAATATGTTATGTATATCTACAAATGTATCAACTAAATGTTTAAATATCAAACCAAACAAATAGAAAAAATAGCTTTTCTGCCGCACTCTCATTCAATATATATATGTACATGCCATCATTCTCTGCATAAAATTCCATTTTCTGTAGATTGGCTGCGCTGCGTTGCGTTTTTCAGCGTTCAAATAAGCATTTTCACAATTTGCCTTGTAACAGATTGGATCAGCGTTTGCGATTTCAGCGTCTGGCTTTTAAAGATAAATTTAATTCTGATAAATCTTTTTAAAATTTATATTGTTGTATATGTATATAGATCTGTATATAAGCAAGTAAAAGTGCTATATTCGGCTGTGCCGAGTCTTTTATACCCTTCACCAACGTACGTCGGGCATTACACATATTTTTGAGTACCAATTTTGTGCTTTCTAATTTATAAGCGCAATAAAACAACTTCAGTCGCATATTTTGGTTACTTTTATAAATAAAAAAATATTCAAAGTATCCCACGCCTGGAAACGAAATTTTAATTCTTCAAATTTTTTTTACCAATACAAGTCTTCTTAAACCGGTTTTATATAAGCAAAACTAAAAATTTTTAACTATTTTGGCATCTTTATTGTTATACAAAATATTGAAATCAAAATATAGATATTTTTAAGTACTTGATTTTAATTTTGTCTTTTCCTGAATTAAAAAATAGATTTAATTAACAAAAAAAAAACTGCGTTAGTTGCTCCTTGGTTTTATAAAATTTCAATTTCGCACCCCTGGAAGCGAAACATTTTTTCATCAATGCATATCTTCATGATGTATAAAACGAAAAACTTGAAATTTTTAACTATTTTAGTTATTATATGTACCACGAAATACCGAATGTACAAAAAAAGTTCAATTTCAGATCCCTGGAACCGAAAATTTAATTTTTTTTTAATTATTTTTTACCAATGAAAGTCTTGATGATGTATAAAGCGGTTTTATTTAAGAAAAAATACAAATTTGTAACCACTTTCGTTACTTTCATGTACTACAAAAATTTGCTGTATCGAACCCTGGAATCGAAATTATGATTTTTTTAAATTTTCGATACCAATTTTGTTTTGCCAGAATAGAAAAAAATTGTAACCAGGAAAAAGCGAAGTTAGTTCATTTTTGGTTATGTTAATGTATTAACCCTGGATGAGAAATTTTAACTTTTAAATTATTTTTCCATCTAAGCAAATCTTCCTGATGTATATTTAAGAAAAACTTAAAATTTTTAAACATTGTAATTATTATATTACCACGAATCACCGAATGTGCCAAAAAAAATTCAATTTCCGATCCCTGGAAGCGAAAATTTTATTTGTTTTAAATTGTTTTTTACCAATGGAAGTTTTCATGATGTATAAAGCGGTTTTATTTAAGAAAAACTACAAATTTGTAACCACTTTCGTTACTTTCATGTACTACAAAATATTGGAGTATCGAACCCTGGAATCGAAATATTTTTTTTTTTAATTTTTGATACCAATTTTGTTTTTCCGAAATAAAAAATAATTTTTATTGTATAAAAAAAATTTAAGTTTCCTAACCCTGGATGGGAACTTTAAATTTTTTAGTTTTTATTTTCATCATTGCAAATCTTCATTACACCAAAGACGGTTTAATTTAAGAAAAACTTAAAATATTTAAACATTTTAGTTATTATATGAACCACAAGAAAACCGAATGTTCCAAAAAAAAAATTTTTTGTTTGCCCATCCCTGGATTTTTTTTTTAAGTTTTAAATGGACAATTGAGGAGTCCCAAAGCATGAAATAGGTTCAATTTTCAAATAAACAAAAAAATAATCTATTTTTGGAACCGTCCTTCCGATTTTTCTTTCAATACCACTCTAAGTTAGCTCACTTCCAATCGATCAGTCCAAGAATGAAGTCTCTAGCTTTTCTGGGGGCTTGGGAAAACCGATTTCACGTACAGACAGACTTCGCTCAATCGTCATCGCTATTCATAATAGACCTATTACACTGACAAACATGTCGGCCGACATGCTCGACGGCGAAGTTTACGTTGTAGCAGCTATGATTTAGAGCTGTACCGAACTGAATCAAACGCTCGTTTTTGACAAGAACCTCTAATCAAACCCATTTAAATTACATGGGTTTGATAAGAGGTTCTTGTCAAAAACGAGCGTTTGAGGGTGTTTGAGAGCGTTTGATTCAGTTTGGTACAGCTCTACTATGATTATCAATGAAATACTATTACAAGAGGAGGAAAACGAAAATAAAGTTTAATATATTGCACCCAATAATATATATATATATATATATATATATATATATATATATATATATATATATGCATATTGTGGTAGTATATGATGTTTTTTTTACACAATTGCGGCAAATTTTTTAGAGCTGTACCGAACTGAATCAAACGCTCTCAAACACTCTCAAACGCTCGTTTTTGACAAGAACCTCTAATCAAACCCATTTATATTACATGGGTTTGGTTAGAGGTTCTTATCAAAAACGAGCGTTTGTGAGCGTTTGATTCAGTTCGGTACAGCTCTAAAATTTTTATATAATTCAATTAATTCTTCCCAAAAACTAACGTTACTGAAAGACATGTTTTTCGCAACTTTCCGATCAACACACAGCAACATCACCGGCAACGGCCACAACTGAACTAGAGCTGTAAAGAACTGAATCAAATGCTCTCAAACACTCTCAAACGCTCGTTTTTGACAAGAACCTCTAATCAAACCCATGTAATTTAAATGTACGTTTGCAGTAGGTCGCCTGTGATTGTAGGTGTACGTAAGCTGTAAAAGTTTTAATATTCATATATATTTATAGCCTTCGTATTAAGTAAACCCTTATTACCATTGCTTGGGCGAAATCCTCAGCCTTTAACTTTTCTTCTATTAATTCCATTTCTTCCAATGATTTGATTGAAAGCATGGCATACGTAGGACTCCACTTCTTTTAGCACCACCTTACATTCCATTAGCGCATTCGCTTGGGCCATTAATTCAGGTCTCAGTGAATGTTAAAAAAGTATTTCATTAACGACATGGCAATAGCAATGTTAGTAAAACTCTTATATTTCTCTGCATCTGCTCTGTCCTATTTGCTATAGCCTCCTGATTGGAAACTATAGTCGACTGCCCGTTGCTGGTTGTAAGCAATATTGTCTATTTTATATTCAATAGCCTCCATTTTAGCTTGCATCTGCTTTAAAATAGTAATGATATCAGAAAAATAAGTAAATAAAAGTTGTTAATGGTGTACGTTTTTTAGGAATTCGTTCCTGGCTTGAACCACTGAACCCTACATCTCAGTCTTTCTTCAGTAATTTTTTAACTTGTTTTATTAAGTTTTGTAACAGTTTTTCATTATAATTATATTTTGCATAATTGCAAGAAACTAATGGTGTTTTCTTTTTTACAAAAATATACTACATTTCCATGTAAAGAGTAATTTCGTGTTCGTTTCTTAAAAATGTTTTGCTCTATAAAAGTGTAGTGTGTTTGATTCAAAAAATATCTCCCTCAATAATGGTGAAAGGCATTGCACTTTATGCCCCATCCAAATCGACAGTGTTGATAGTGATCTGAAAAGTAATTGACTTTTGATTATTAATAGTGTTACCAGAAGAATTTGGAAAGAAATCCCCTAGAATTACTAAGTAAAAAGTTACAATTTAAAGTTAATATCTTTACTGTTTTATATAACAACTATGAGAAAACATTACATTAAATGATATTAAATCTTACAGAATTTGGAATTTTTAAATTGCGCTCAAAAAAGTCTTTATATAAAAAAATCGTTAAAGCTTCGGGTCGATAAACTTGCAGTCTGGCAACCAATTTTTACTGTTTGTATAGTTTTTGAAAACAAACAAAAGAAAATTTTTAACAGTTCTAAGCCGTTTAATAAAAGTTAAGAATATTAATATTGTCGCATCAATTATACGTGCAGAAATGGCAATTAGTCTATTGCTAGATTCATCCTCCTCTTCTGGTGAGGATGATATAACAAATTGCATTATTACAGGGTTGGCAAGATATTTTATGCATGCACCTTTTAACAAGGTGACATTTTTTGTGCAGAAAACTATATATGTTCTACTCTAACATATATGTTAGAAAAGGACAACAAATACGAGATTCGCCTACGTTACCACAAACAAAATCTCTTTCCATGTACCATTTTTTACCAAAAATCTCCAAGATACTGTAAATTCAAATGTATACATATGATATTATTGCGACAATAAATAAGTAAGTAACGAAAGTATAATATATATATATTTTCTTATAAAACTTTTATTTAAATGATAATTATATGAATATGTATATATACGACTAATATAAAATACACATAAGCATTACAAAAACCAACCTTCAAATTTCACGGCGAAAACGAAACAATGGCAACATCGTTACCAAAAATTCCATATAAATTTGTTTCATATGTGTTAGTAAAAAAAATGTTATGAGACCCATTCAAATCCATCGATAATATATCAACTGGGTTTTTAATTAAATTGTTTTTTAAGGTTGTACTTTCATTACTTCGGTGTTGTTTTTCTAAATGAATTCTGTATGAAGTAAATCTGGTAAATTTTTGGTTACAGTTGTTTTGAGCACATTCAACTTTTAAGAGCTTAGTTGACATTAAACGATCAACTTTCAAATGTACTATTAATATATTAGCTTTATCGAACTTTTTACGACACCTAAAACATATATACATTTTGGAATTAGGTTTTAATTACTGGCACAAAAGTTAATAAGATATGAAACGTTAGCTGAATTTGAATCATATACAGTATTAACTTCGTAAAAAAATTTTTGAATGAAAATCCATGGAAGTTGGCATGCCTCAGGATATTTCAAAGATAGAGTTTGAAAAATTTTTAAACATGTATCCAAACATTGAAGAAATGAATTAAATTTTAATAAATTGTTGTTAAAAAATATATAAAAACCTTTAAGATCAGTATCAGACAACCCGTCCACAATGAAAAATGGCTGTATGGTTAAACCAGCATAGTAATATTTTTCTATTATTGTATCAATTTGTCGTTTATAATCATTAATTGTGGCTAAGCGCAAAACAAAACACTCCTGAGAATCTGCTATTGTTACCTTCATTTTTTATTTTCCGCATCCACTCTTAAACCTAGCCGGCTATGGTAAAACCGCATTGAGCAATATTGTATATATATAGTCTTGTGCATCTGCAATATAAATATATTGATATTAAAAAAAAACTAAATTAAAAAAAGTTGTTATGAACCTATAATTTACCTATGCTGTTCGCTGACAGAATATTTGCAAACAATTGTTTACAATATTCATTATGAATATTTTTTGCATAAAACTCACAAATCGTCTCTTTAAATTTGTCCCATTTACCAAGTAAAAGATGACCTTTCAGTGGGTACATTATATCAAAATCAATATTAACCTTAAACGGAAAATATTTTGAAAAATCAATGAAAAAGCTTGCATGTTAATACTCACTAATTCTGATGCCCTTGAATCAGATAGCTTCGGCCATGCTAGCATAAATTCATGGCTATTCAAGTTTTTTAAGTCTCTTTGCCGTATATTAAAAGATCTTTTCCATTTTTCGCAAACCGAATCCCAATCGTCGCATTCTCTAAATAACGAAGTTTTCAGTGCAGCAGCAACTGATTCGTCGATTTCCACCAAATCTTTCATTGAGGATTGCAATGACGTCGGACTTTCTATGGTGCTACAGCTTGGATCTGATTCCAAAAGCTTTCTCCTTTTTAGATTTCTGTTCCTGTACTTTGCATACATTTTTCCGCTTGCATTGTTTTTTCCTTTTCTTGATATGTAATAATAATCCTAAAAAAGTTTATAACAAAAGAAAAAAATTACTTCCTTGAATACAGCTAATAAAAATTACTAATTACTTTCATTTTATGTGCTAAATGAAATTCAATTAAGATTTATAGATTAATTTTTGAAAAGTACTTAAATTCAGAAAGACATAATGAATATTTCAAGGCACAGGGGAAAGTCAACATCAGTTTTATTTATCCAACTTACGCTTACCTTCATTTCTCTTTCAAAAGGAAAAACTGAGCAAATTTCGTCCAACAATCTTTTGTAGTCCTGAGTATGTAGCACTATGTCCCTATTTAAAATATCCTCAATAATTATATTTATTATGTCATCCCGATGTTCAGTTGTAAGTTTATTATTTGCACAGGAATATTCAAGTGCTAACTTGCCTTTTCCTGTTGCATTCAACAATGTTTTCAAGTTCTATATTTAATTAGAATTCACTTGCCATTAAAATTTTTTTTATTTATAATGTTTTTTACCTTCGAAAGAATTCCTACGGTTTTGGAGCAGTTTGACCTAGGAGTAGTGACAGCCATTTCATTACGTGTCCACCATTCCTCTACTTTGGATGGTACTGACATTGTTTCGTCATCAATTCCAAGCTATGAATACAATGAATAAAGTATTCGTTTAAACCATTACACTATAATACATACCTCCGTTTTTTTTCCATGTAAAGAGTTTTTCTCTAAACTCTACACGCAGCCCTAAGGGCGGGACTGCTTCCTTCAAGTCTTCCTTTTTGTGTATGGCAAGCTACGAAATGTTACCTGTGGTGCTGAAACATTTACAATTGTCAATTATAGTTATTTTTGTATATATAAAGTTCCAACTTACTATTAAAATTTTTGATTTACTTACCTTTTAAATGTTCAAAAATAGATTCCATATTAATGTTTTTTAAGAATTCCTTGAGTTTTATATCGTCTTCACTGTCTTCAGCCACGTTTTCTATTGGAATACCCGTATCACCGACAACGATGATATTACCATTTACTTCCAGTAGGTCTAACAAGTTATTTCGTCGATATTATTCATTTTATTACTATTTTTCTACACACGCGTCTTTTCACTTTTGGTAAAACAATAATAATAAGAAAAATATAGCCGATAATATACGCGTACGAATTGAAAACAAAGCGTTGTCAATTTGTATACGTTTGTTAACAAATTGACGCCGGCGTTGTCAAAATTCCAAATTTGACAACAAAGCGTTGTCAACTTTTACACATTCGTTAACAAGTTGAAACCGTGCGTTGTCAAGTACCAATATTTGACAACATACTGTTTTCAATTTGAACACGTTCGTTTAAAAATTGACAACAAGCGTGGTCAAAAATAAGTGACAACGTAGGGTGCAAAATTGACCACGAACGTTGTTGATTTTGCATCGTCTTTTTTCCCTCAGTGTATATATATATATATATATATATATATATATATACATATATATATGTATATGTGTATATATATATATATGTATATGTATATATATATATATATATATATATATATATATATACATTTATGTGTGTTAAATAATAGGTCTGTTTCTTTACTTTTCCAACAATATATATCCAGCAGCTTCGTGATAGAGAAAATAACCAAATTTACTCTCAATTGCTCTCAATTATAAAAATTGGAAAAAAGTACGCGAGCAACATTTTGCCAGTTATTTTGCTGCTGAACAGCTGATGTGTAATGCTAATTCAAAAAAATGTTCAAGTGTACTTATGTTCATATGTGTTAAAAATAAAGTTTTCAATAAATAAATAAATTTTTATAACTTCAATTCAAGTTTTTGTGGTTTCTAGTGCAAATACATAAATACATACATACATATTTTGACCAAAAATCCAATTTGAAAACTTTTTGCAAAATATTTCACAAATAAAACTTTTTTGTTTACTTTTTAATTGGTAAGAAGAAGCAGTTAAAACATCTGTTCTATCTTGCAAAATTTTACTGAACAAAATTTCTCCAGCAAGATTTTGCAAGTTCTCAGTTATTCAAATGTCTTTTTTTTAATTCTTTTTCTCTCAATTTAAATAAATTTTCTTACTGGAGAAAGTAAACGAACAACATCCAGTGACATTTAGCACAATTTGTTACAAAATATCACGTAAACAAACAGACCTAATGTAAGCTCATTAGTTGTTCAGATTTTATTACGGATTTAATATATTTATTATATACTGCGTTTTTATATGACTTTGGGCCAACCAATACCTGCTTATTTTTTTTGAAAAGGAACTTACATATATGTATATACTTAAAACTAATTATTTTTATTAGAAATGTACTAATTACTTATACATATATATATACTGACACCACAACACCATTTTAAGTTGAAAATTTTGGATGAAGAGAAGTTCCAGAAAATATTTTATTATTAATTCGTTGATGAATTGTAGGAAAGTAAATGAACAGAGATAATGTAGCTTTAAGACGACGTCACATTTACGTTAGAACCACATGCCTTAAAAAGCGTTTGTAAACTGATTTCATTAATATCTACAATTTTATTTCAGAATGTTGCACCGCATGTACATTCGAGTTCAATATCCCAGTGTACTCTTCCACGGCATACAAACCAACACGTGTGGTCAAATTATAATACTGTTTTAACAGGGATACGGCATATGCAGCCAATAAGAACAATGCACCAGCAATCATTGCCAGCATCATCAAATATGAACCGGATGCCAGTGCATGCAGATCCTATTTATTCGACCACAGCAGAAAATGTGATCTTAACAGCTAATTTGTCATCATTGAGTGGCAGACCACAAAACTTGCTACAAGAAAATACACAAGTCCATAGAGGTAGAATTTGTATAGGCATAAGTAACAGTGGTAAACATAATACAGAACCAGCATCTCTTTCCGACGAAGAAGTATCTGTGCAAACTCCGCTTATGATGAAACGTGAAAGCTCAGTATGACTATAGGATTCTCACAGGGTGAGCGATACAGCCCTGTGACATCATTTTAAAATAACTTCGACACTAATTGAGAAATTGTACACACCAAACCACCAGATTATGTATAAATTAAAACAATATTCATACAATTCTATTACTTATAACTCAGGTTTTGTTTAAATATGTTTACAAAATAATAAAAATTATGTGTCAAATTATATTCATAATAATCGAATATTAACAAACAATGTTAATGTATCTACGTAGATGAATTGTAACTTTCTTCGAACATATAGTGAAGCAAATCACAATTTTTTACGTCGCAATTATCTCTACATTTTATATACACACATATATATGTAACATTTTAAAACTATATTTTATATTCAGACATTGTCTTTATGTAGAAATGATAAGACTACTTCGAAAAATGTGTATATATAGTGATTTCAAAACCATGCATCCAATTTAAAAACAATCCGTAAACATTTTCAAAAGCTGTATATCTCAAATATTGTTAAAAAATACTACTTTTAAGAATCACAACTTTTATATCTAGAGCTTATACTTGGAATGCCCACAACTCGTAGAGTAAATTTTTGATTAATCGAAATTATTTGCTGTTCAAGGCTCCTGTTGTAAGACGGAGGCAAAAGTGGTAAAAATGAAAATGAATCCTAATATTGTATACTGTATGTAAAATATATTACATTTTAAAACTGTGCAAAACTCAGATAGAACCGAAATTAATTGTATTTTCAAATACGTATTTGGGGGTTGTGTTATGAATTATTTTATGAAGAAAACCCACAATGCGGTCTTTTACAAAGGTATCAAAACAGATTCCGTAAAGGATGTTAGAAATAGGGGATATATGGTCAAATCTTCTTCACCCGTACATGTAGTTTGTAATATTGTTAAGTAAAGCATTTAGTTTTATTTTCGCAATTTCCAAATAAGTCAAAATCATATATTAGAGAAACAACTAACTAAGGCATGCAAGATTCTAATTTTTATAAGTGTACAGTATTGCGCATGCCAGAGAGCTCGACCTAGCAGTGAGTTGACATGATCTAGGTTTCTCGTATTACCATTTAAAAATGAACGGTGTTATACTTCTCTTTCATGTTACAATGCATTATGATTCTTTAGCCCAAAGACATATTTTGATTAATTCTTAAATACCTGTGTTAATACTTTCAGGAGATATATTTTAACGTAGTTCTTCTGAAAATTTAAGTTATTTTTTGAATTGTATTCCTCGATCAAAAAACTATATACTCGTATATATAAATATATGTATATATATATATATATATATATATATATATATATATACATATATATATACATATATATATATATATATATATATATATATATAATGTGAAATTTATTTGTTGGGTGGTTAAGCAAAGTCTATATGCATTTCATGGCGCTTTTTACGATTTGGTAAAAAGCGCCAATGAAATGCATATAGACATTGCTTAACCACCCAACAAATAAATTTCACATTATAGTAGTACAATGACAGTATGTCTAATAGTTAATTTATTAATAAATATATATATATATATATATATATATATATATATATAAATATATATATATATATATATATATATATATATATATATATACATATATATATATATATATATATATATATATATTTATAAATATATATATGTATATATATATATATATATATATATATATATATATACATATTTATATATACATATATATATATATATATATATATATATATATATATATATATATATATATATATATATATATGTATATATATATACACATATGTGTGTGTGTCTATATTCCTCAAAAAAAATTATTTCCTCATATTTAATTATTCATCAGAACATAAAAGTCGCTTCCTTAGATTTAATAATAAAAGTAACATATCCTAAAGAATAAATAAAGTCAGAAAATATTTCTTATGTTCTGAGAAATGAGTAAAACTCAGAAAATCACTTTTATATTCTAAGCGAAAAATAAAGCTAAGGAAATAATGATTAAAATGTGATATTTGAAAAAATATTCTGGACTTTGACAGTCCATGATAAAAACATATCTGTAATTTTATACGCAAAACAGTGAAGTCAACATAAGCTACTTTAAACGGATTGGCGTAGAATTCGACATAGCCTCACATATTGTTCATTGGGTTTTCTACAAATATCAACTACTATTCTTGGTGATTGTCAACTTGTTTTTGAAAGTGTGTGAAAAAATTAGAGATTCTCTATGTGGAATTTGGGAAGAGGATGTAAAGGCCCAATTAGCCAGACGCTGAAATCGCAAACGCAACAGCTGATCCTATCTGTTACAAGGCAAATTGTGAAAATGCTTATTTGAACGCTGAAAAACGCGACGCAGCGCAGCCAGCCTAAAAAAAATAGAGTTTTACGCAGAGAGTGATGGCATGTATGTATGTTGAATGAGAGTACGGCACAAGAGCTGTTTATTTTTACTTGCTTGGTTTGATATTTGAACATTTAGTTGATACATTTCTAGATATACATAACATATTTAATAAAGCAATTTGCTATATAACTTGTTTTAAATAAAATCACAAAAGACTGTAAATATTTATGTACAATAATAGGTTAATGTTATACATACGTATGTATATGTAGATATATGAACGCATGGGCATAAATTTATGTGGTACCAATATTACTATATATGTAATTTATGTACACATGTACATGCAGGCAAATGTGTCGATAATGTTTAGCGACCAGTGCTATGCCATTGAGACAACCCGATAACAATAAACACACTCTTGCATTAATGCAGGTAAGAAAAATTCGAAACCATATTCATGACTGAGGGCGAAGTCAATCTCGGGATCTAAGGCATCGTAGTCTTGTGTTCACTACTTCAGCCGGTAGCACCCTTATAAAATAAATGTATTACTAAAATCATAATATATTGTATTATTTTTACAATTTCGTACTTTTTCTGTACAAACGCAAATACGGCCATCACGGTTTCAAGCAGCTGTTTTAATTTTTTGTTTTAAATAATAAGCACCACAAGCTAAACAGTATTCTGTGACATTTTGCACAAACGTAAAAATTATAACAAATAAACATATTTTCCATATCCATTTTACAACATACATACATATATTATTTTTTGATATTACCACTCAAAATAACTTTAAAACACTACAATATACATATATACATACACAATTTTTTCTTGTAAAAACATATGGCGCCTTTTTAAGCATTCTATAAACGGAGCTGTGTTAGCATTTGCGCTACGTTGCGTTGGCGTTTGCGATTTCACCGTCTGTGTAATGGGGCCTAAGGACACCAGAGAACGAAATGGTGCACATTTTTATCCCATCTGCACAGAAGCTTACATCAACGACATCAAAAAAACAAACATTAAAAAATGTACGTATGTACATGCCACATTTTATAACAAATACATCTTGAATATACAGGACTATGCATTGAAGCCATTAAACGTGAGCATAAAACGTCTTGTTGGACCAAGTTCATAATGTTCACTAATGAATTGTTCTCTTTTTTTGCACTTGATTTCATGAGTACACAAATATTGCTGTTCTCTTAAATAAAAAACATACAATAGCATTTACTCTTCTCCGAACTAATGCGATATTTATTGTTGTTGAAAATAACATTTTAGTACCGAATTGTGTGTTTCAATAGTGTCTCGTGATATGAAATACTGTTATATGAGACAACATGTATGTAAATGAATGATGTTAAAAGCAACGGTTTGTACGGTTATTTTATATTAAATCAAGTTTTAAAAAATGAGTTGTAATTGGAAATCTTTTTTTTTATTATTAATATTTTTAATTTTGATCAATATTTTCTTTTATTATTCATAAGTTTTTATTTCATTTGTTCTCATTCTAGAAACAGTAGTAGCTTGAGTTTTTTACGTTTATTCATGAACAAAAATATCTAATTTATATTTTTCAATTTAAAAAAAAATTTATACTCATAAAAGTGTAAGTAAAATGAACAGTATGGAGTGTACAACATATTTATTACTTCAAAAATATGCGATTACTGCACTTCAAATATATGCAATATTGTACACTTTTTAACATCTTGTGCTCACCTTATTTGCATACTTATGGACGTATGCATACTTTTTTGCGGTGATGAGAACATTATATTTGATTTTGTATCTTTATAAAATAATGTGTTTGTTTGCAAAAGCATCCCCCTTGTCCGCGGATACATTCCATCACTCGGCAATACCTACGCAGTGCGTTTGAGTGACAAACTTAATATGGGTATGACATTGGAAGTATACGATCGCCACCCTCACGCATACATTCCGTTGACGAAAACAGTGTCTTATAAAACTAACATTAAAAATAGAGAATAGCAAAAACTTTAATTCGCATTAAAGCAACAAAAAACAATATCATAGAGCTATATGTAAAAAACAAAGGAAAGCAAAAGAAAAGTTAAATTTATATGAAAACAAAAAAGAACACATCAATTCAAATCTACATTTAGCAAACAAAAAGCTAATATTTATATGTCATTCTGTCTCTTAGCTTTCCTCTCCAGCGACATGTTTTTGAATATGAGCCTCTTCCGCATTTGTACTGCTTTTGTGATGTGTTCATCCGCTGGCCCAACACTGTTAATATTGGTCATTGAAACCGCTTCTGAAATGGTTAAAATTTTATTGTCAGTCAAAATATTAAGTGTTTTTTACCTAAAAGTACTGAAACAAATTTTGTGTGTTCCTTAAAGCTCTTCTAGGTCATAATGACATCGTCACCTAAATTACGTCTTAAATTTTTTTGAACACCGACAGGTTCAAGTATGCACATAATTGCTTTAATCTGAAATATATAATTGGAAACATTACTCATATTTACTTTAATAATGAAAGAACAAATATCTCTTAATTTTCGAATTCCTCTTCAGCTTCATTCAATTTAAGGATTGTTATATTGGTTGTGCTATTGTTTTGTTTCTAATAAAGTATATATACATATATATATATATATATATATATATATATATTATATATATATATATATATATATATACATATATATATATATATATATATATATATATATATATATAGTGGGCTTACCGATTAATCTAAAATTAACCGAATAAGCTAAGCTATCGAATAGTTGATCGAACGATTAACCAATTAATTGAATTTTCTAATGGGTATATATAACCCTCCAAAGATTTTGATGTGTTTCATCACAGGTACTCTTCTCTTTAAAATTAAGTAGTAATATAAGTTATGACTGTATTTCTAACACTAAACAATACAAAAACAAATAATTATCTCAATTTTAAATTATCTCGAATTAAGTTTAAGTTTGTTCACAATTTATTTAAAATTAATTAAAAACATAGGAAAATGTGATTGTTTAGAAGAAAAATTTAAGTAAAAACATATATTTAACAAACCTATTGTATATTGATTTTATGTATATATTTTAATCCAAATGTAATGAAATATTGTATTTTGAGTTCATTCTTTTCGTTTCTTAACAAATAAATACTTTTTTTCATAATTTATAATAAGTTAAATTTTTTTATTATGACCCAGTGCAATTCTTGAATCTCACAATTACTTATGAAAGTTTATCGGAATTCTAACTTTTTATTATTAGCTCGACATTAGAAAATGTAATCACCATGCTGGTAGAATGGATCAGTATTGATTTCGAATGCGCATATATATCTCATCGGCATTTTTTATTCAATCTATTTACGTTTGCATAGCGGCGGTACTAATCAATAGAGGTTAAAATCTATCTAGGTTGTCAATTGTATACAGTGCTGCAAATCATTCATCTTCAGAATTACAATGAACTATTTTTTCGGCACGTGTTTTTACACACATCTTAAAGATTTTTGTTTTTAAACTTATGTGAAAAATTATATAGCAAAATATTATGGGAGTTGAAGGTTCTGATGATTCCTTGCTGGAATATATTAAAGAGTGCATAAGAAAGTATTTGATCATAATTGCATTCCAAAAAAACTTAATAACATTATTAAAAATGTTTTTGATAAAGAAAGAAATGTTCTGATAGCAGAGACTAAATAATTTTTCAATACTATTGAGTATCGTCTTGAATCACGCACATTATTTCTCAATGATTTGAAAGTATTTCAAAGTTACGTTCTGAAAATTTTGAGACTGTTAATCGGACTGATGTCCATAAATGAGCTTAATTTATGCCGCAATTTAAATTAATTTTAGTTATTTGCTCATTGAATATTTTCTCCTGAAAAACTCCGTACAATACTTAATTAACTAATAATTTTTCATATTAAATGAAACACTATAACACTTGACTGGATTGGAATTTACTAGGTTTTACTTGTTTTTGTTACAAAAGTGAAACAAAAGTTTGTTTTACACAAAATCTGATATTTTGAGTCACATTTACAACCTATTAATACTTATTAAGAATTTAAAATTTTGTCAGAAAGTTGATTTGCATATTCTAGAAGTAGTTTAGCTTCTACATTTAATTCAATAGAGTTGGTTTTCCATTTTTGTAGAATATTAGACATATATGTACGTAAAATCAGATCTTCATTAATACCTGGAAATGTTTCTTGTTGTGCCCGCGAAAGAGTCTGTAGTCTTTATTCCTGCCTATTGACAGCATATTGTGTTTAATTATTTGCTCCTCATGGTACAAAATTTTGTGGACAGTGGATGACGTAGATCTCCAAGAGTATTTTTTGTTATTAAGTATAGCTGTTTTTTTTTTGCGTATTCTCCAAAATTTTTTGCATCAAGACCAGGGCTGCCAAAAATTTTTCGTGAAAAATTTCCCAAAATAAATCGGCACATTCATTTCTTAAAATCGGCAATAAATAAAAAACTTATTTTTCATATTAACACTTTCTTATTAAAGAAAACAAAAATAATTCAATGTATTATACATAAAACAACATGTATAGATCAATAAATTTGTACCTCACAAGGCTTAAATTTATTCTAGGTTTTCGTTTAATCTCTTAACAAGCAATTTAAAAGAAACTATTTATAATTTCATTCATTTAGGAAGACTTACTTATAAAAATAAAAAAAATTAACTTGTTTTTTATAAAACAGTATAAAAATATTATATCAAAATTTATACGTCTTTTTCAATAGTATTTCAGAATTTTGCTATTATATTTCAGAATTTCCTAAAAATTATCTCCAGGTTCTAATATAAGAGTTCCAAAATACAGTTAAATATATGTCACCGTGAATTCTTAAATTTTTGAACAAAATTCTTAAATATTATTAAAAAATTCTGAAAAACAATTGGAAATAACGTGGTTTTTATAAATCAATAATAGATATCTGATTTGGACATAATTATTAAATCGTTATTTATTTGGATGTTGAAGCAACTAGAGTTTTGCAATTTCAAATAATCCTTAGAATAAAGAATTCGTTCTAAAGTTTTATTTTCTAAGAAACACCGGAATTTCGTTCTGTTAAAATTCACTAAATGTACGCTCAACGTTTGCTGATGAGTGTGGAAGAACCATTAATTGTTGAATAAATTTAGTAAGTATTGGAAAAGCTGCAGCTTCGTTTCCACAATTTATTTCTGAAATCTTTTTACAAAAATATTCGACATATATTTCAGACTTTTGAAACATTTCTTTAAAATTCAAAAATTTAATTTCTCTGAACTCTTTTCCTGAAGTACTTTTCCATCTGAAATCAATCTTTCATAAGAGCGATTTGATAAGAAATACTTTAAAAATTAGCACTATTGAAAACACATTTTTTTACTAAAAATATATTTGAGCTTGTATCAGAAAAATTGCTATGGTGCGCACGGTCGGATCGTGCGAGGTATAAAATGTGGTATAAGAGTGTAGAGGAAAGTTTGGACTATAAGATAATACTAGTCTCTTTACGAACTTTAGACGTTATGCTCTGAAGTGGAAAGATTTAGACCTGTTTAAAAAAAAATTATTTGTAAAAGTTATAAAATTTTTTTTCTGCTACTAATAAAGCTAACAATTTGGCAATTATAAGAAATGCATTTTGTTTAGAAATCTTTTAAAACAAAAAAGTTATAGATATTTAAAAATAAAAACTTATTAAGAAATTTCTTTTATTAACAAAATCCACTTTGTGATATACTTAAAATGAAGTTTTAATTTTTTGATTGCCGAGTAGGCACTTTCGAATGAACTTTTTAATTTTACAATTCGTGATTGTAAAAAATATTAGAACATATATTTTCTTTGTTTAAGGGCAGAAAACTCAAGAATGTAAGAGATTATATAAACATACATATAGATAAAATTACTACTAATATATTTTCGAATAAATAAATTATTGTTTTCCCTTCTAGATTTTATGTTAATTTTTTACCATTAAATCCGAATTATTATTTGTGATTTTTATTAAAACTATTTTTTATATGAACTTAATTTTTTTTAAACTTATGTTTCGATTGTTTATTTCCTGGTGGTCTGCATTATTTGTTTTATTGGGCTCTTTTAATTGTCCTATTTTTCGAGCACATGTCCTACATGTTCTATGCTGAAATCCACTTTTTCTTAAGATAGAAATGGCAATCACACGTTTAACCGCAATACAAGAAGAAAGTGATCTAGTAGTTCCTCCGCTATTAGAGTACAAAGGGTGATGATGTTAATAAAGCTACAGGCTATGTTACATAAATTTTACAAATTCTCAAGAAAATCTTTGTAGGACACTTGGAAGCATTTTGCGTCAAAGTGGGTTCCATTGATCTTATTTATTTAAGTTTTGTTTCTCAAAAAAATATTTTAACATATTTTAAATACTTTCTATTGGAAGCAAAAACTTTTTTTTAATTTTTTAGTCGATAATTATTTTCAAACTGTCAAAACATTTCGCTAGTACTACCACTACCTATAGTCTTCCACTGGTAGTAATGAGTCAGAATATGAACTATTTAACCAAGATTTTAAACGAAGGCGGAAAGAAACCCGTTAAAGTTGTAAAAGGAAGTTTCCGTGAGTCTTTCGTAAAATACAGTTAATATTTAAGTTAGATTTTTTCATACGGCAGATAATATATGAAATTCGTCATCACTTTAAAATTCCGTATCCATTTTACTTTCTCCAGCGACATGACCCGCTAATACATATATGTTAAGTTCACATTTTTACAACTTACGCAAGACCGTTTCCACTGATCACTAAATACCGCCAACGGTATTTGTTTGCAATCTGCATGCTTGTAGATTGTCAAAAGTAAATACTACCCCTGTCCATTTTCTTTTTCGCAATTATCCATCAACGGGGGAGTAAAAAAATATTTTGTAAAACTTCTCTTAATGGTTCAGCACTTTTAAATTTTAATTGAATTAGGGTTTTTAATAGAGCTGTACAAAACAGCTCTTTTGAGTGAGCGCTCTTTTTAGCTCCGCTCACTTTACTGACTTAATTCATTCAGTTGTTTCACTTCATTCAGTAGCTCAGCTGCTTCAGTACTTCAGTTTATTCAGTAAAGGCCGGGGCACATAGAATCCGTCATACGTTGTGCGTCAACTTTTTCAACTGACAGCTTGATCACATACAATACTTCTCCGTCAACGCAAAGGACAAACTTGGGCAACTTTTCACGTACGTTGAGTACTTTGACAATCTCTCTCCCACTCTCTCTATATTTTCAATACATGTTCGAGCTTTGTGTGTGCTCATATATGTATAAAAACAACTGGTTTTCAATCCGTTAACAAAGTACTCATTGTGCCAACCATATCCGTCAATCCTTTGCTGTCAGTTGAAAAAGCTGACGCACAACGTATGACGGATTCTATGTGCACCGGCCTTAACTCAATTGTTTCACTAGCTCAGTTCATTCAATAGCTCAGTTGTTTCACTAGCTGGCAACTCTACAAATAAAAAGCAGTATATCCCTGTATGCATTAGCACATGTGTGTGAATTAATTCATTTTTTTCTTTTACTCGCCTTGCATATATTGTGGCCTTAAGGCAAACACGGAAATCTTTTGAAAAGGATTTATTGGCCTGTTCTAAGTTGTTGATTGAGAATTTCATTATTTCACCTAATTCAATTGAAGCTTAAAAACTGGAGCTGTACGGCTCCTGAATGAATTAATTCAATTGAATCATTCAGTCAATTGAGCGAGGTGAATCTTTCATTCAATTGAGCGTTTTTAGCTCAGTTGTTTCAGTTGATTCATTAGATCTGTCTCTTTCAGTAGCTCTTTTCAGTGATGTTTCAGTTTGTATGTCAAAATCCATACGAAAAAAATTAATTAATTCACACACATGTGCTAATGCATACAGGGATGTAGTGCTCTTTATTTATAGAGTTGCCAGCAAAAAAAAAAAAACAACTGAGCTATTGAATGAACTGAGCTAGTGAAACAACTGAGTTACTGAATAAACTGAAGTATTGAAACAACTGAGCTACTGAATGAACTGAAACAACTGAATGAATTAATTCAGTAAAGTGAGCGGAGCTAAAAAGAGCGCTCACTCAAAAGAGCTGATTTGTACAGCTCTATAATTCAGGGATTTATTAACGAGTGTGAAGAGGTTATGTTAAGTATATTACAAAAGTGGTAAACAGTAACAAAAGAAAACATAGAAGTAAATATTCGCATTGCTATGAAGAGTTGTAATTCAAATACACTTATACTCCAATAAAGGCTTATTTTAAAATTTATTTATAGCTTTGTAGTTAGATTTCCTTAAAAAGTGAGATTTTTACTTTTTTCATACCATCTTTATTATATAACTATAGCTTATCACCTTTTTTTATTCCCGGTTATATATATTTTGTAACCAACTCATTTGAACTCTATTTTTACCACTTTGAGCATAAAAAGTTTCATTGAAACATTTTAAAATTCCCCTTTGAAGGTAATCAATGAGGATGACACCGCGTGCATCCAAAAAAAGTGACGCCAACTCGCCTCTGTATTCTTAAGCGCCGATTAACTACGAGAAACGAGTTTTTCGGTTTTCGCCGTTTTGTATATAGTTATGAAAAAATTGCCCATATTGAGGCTGCACAATGCCAGAGATTCCTACCAATATGCCACACTGTTGCGTTTGTACTCGATACTGAGCAAACTGGGTATAACCAAGTGGCAGTGACGTTCCTTCCATTGTGCACATGTCATTTCGTAGTATATATCGGTGTTTTTTATAGAGTGATACAACTTTAGTTGGCATCAATGCTTTATTTGACGACCCATTTAACAGTTCATAGTTGTTTTTTGTTTAGTTTGCTTTGACATTTTATTATGGATCGACTTACACCAGAGCAACGCGAGCAAAATGTGGAAATTTTTAATCAAAATAATCGTAAACTTATCGTGCACTTCGTCCATTTTATGGCGTACATAATCGTCCTTCACAGCTTCTAATTCGCAGAACAATAAGTCGTTTTCGGACCACATTTACTGTTACTGATAATGTGCATCCTGTGAGACGCCGAACAGTGCGCATTGAAGAATATATAACAGCTGTACAGGAAAGCATTGAATTCCTCGCCGTTCTCAGCAACTGGGGTTGTGTCCTTCCACTTTATGGAATATTTTACGCAAAGATCTTCGCTTAAAAGCTTTCAAGGTTCAACTTGTGCAGGAATTAAATCCAAACGACCATCGTTTGCGCCGCCAATTCGGGGAATGGGCTGAAGCAGAAATTGATATTGATTTTGAATTTCCATTCAAAATTTGATTTTCCTATGAAGCCCATTTTTGGTTGAATTGGTACGTAAATAAACAGAATTGTCGCATTTGGAGTGAGGAATCCACAAGCTTTTGTCGAAACACCATTGCATCCACAGAAAATTACTGTTTGGTGCACTTCATGGGCTGGCGGAGTCATTGGCCCATATGTCTTCAAAAACGATGATTGTCAGAATGTTACTGTCAATGGTGAATGGTATAGGAACATGACTCGAAGTTTTTTCATACCTCAATTAGCTGGCATTAATCTTGCTGATAAGTGGTTCCAACAGGACGGTGCCACATGCCACACAGCATGCGCTACAATTGATTTACTCTCCAGGAAACTTTTGAGGAAAACATTTTTTCACTTCAACATTCGAAGAGTTATAGGTAAGATACGGCCGAAAATGCTGCGAAAAGTTTGTGAAAATTGCTGTTCCAGATTGCGCCATGTACACGCCAGCCGTGGCGGCCACATGGCCGAAATCATATTTAAACCTTAATGTCATGAAATTGTCTATCCATTATGTGTTGTTATGATTTAAACTTGTATCACTCTATAAAAACACCCGATATTATATTTTAGTTTCTTAACATGACCTTTAATTCTATATTTACAAAAGCAAAAAAAAAATCTAAATCATATCCAAATAATATGGTTCGGTTTAATTTAGGTTGCATATAGAAACAAGAGTAAGAAAATAGTTTTCAGTGCGGAAATATACGCAGCACATCAGTACTGCTTTAAAATGGCATGAGATTTAGTTATTGAGGTTTTATTATATAAACCGTTTCGTCAGTTAAGGGCAAAAAAAGGAATCTCAAACAATTTCTAGAAGTAGGCCAATACCAGCTCTATCAAAACTAATCAGCATTTTGTCTTTGAAAACAAGGCATTTTGCCTACATTTTCATATATCTAGTTATGGGCTGTATGGGTGCCCATTTATGAACCATCAAAAGCCTTTTTTACTTAGTAAATTATACCATCCAACGAATTTCACTATTAAAATATAATGAACATTTGGATCTTAGGCCGTATCTTTCAGAAACAATTATGAAATTGAAAACTCAGATAATAGAGGCAATTATATAGAGCTTCTGCACTTAATTGTTTAGTATGACAGTAAATTTGATCACCATTTGTCTTCATCTCATTCTTTCAAGGGCAATTCCAATCACATAAAATTTTTTTCATTAACTCAATTCTTTTCGAGAGAGAAAGAGAGAGAGACAGGAAGATTTTATAAATATTTGGTTGTAAGTATTTCTCGTACAGCTACCGTGATACATATCTGAGGAACTTATTGATTTCATAAAGAAAAAAACTGTAATAGCACAAACTTATCATGATACATTATAATACCCATATGTTACGTCTGGTAATGGCCCAATCAGTAAGCTTTATCCAAATTAATATTTTTTTTACTCCTCTGATCAGATTTCTTCTCCCAATATTGCACCAACTATGTAGATGGTATTATTCATCAGATGCGATTCAGGCCAGAGTGTTTCTCCAATTCCAAATAACTTTAACATGGGAAGAAATAGCTAACAGCTTATAGTAAAAAAATACTTTAAATTAAAAATATACAATCAGGTATGTGAATAAGTTTCAAAATTGTATTTGTTCTTCAATTATTTTAGAACAATTTAGTTTCTTGACTTTATTATATTTTTTATATTTCATCTTTTAGTGTGCTTGCTGAAAGTGAATAGCTTGAGATTGGCTTAAAACTGATTCTCACAACCGATTGGAGTTCCTCAAAGCTATAGTTTTTTAAAAACTATAGCTTTCCATGTCAACTTATAAAATTTTTAAAAATTTAAATGACAAATATGTATGTACATATGCATCATACAAATTTTATTTATAACAACAAATACAAAAGTATTATTGAAAGTCAGTCTTAAATATCAAATTCTTACTTAGTTTTTATATCACAAAATGCAAGGGTACAAATCCATTGATGTTTAAAACATTAAAACTTAACCAAAGGCACGTATGTAAGTATTTCTTTTTTTTTTGTAGGTGCACGGTTTCATTAAAATTATTTAAAAATCTGTCTTTATGTTTTTTTCATAGTCAAAAATTTGCAAATGCAGCTCTAATTGTCTTTTCTTTAAATAATTTTTTTCTTGCATGGATTTTAAAATTCCTGTACTAATGCGGGCAACTTCGTTCTTAAAATCACTGATTGCATTTGCAACAGACTCGTGTCCTTTTTCAATTGTCCTATAAATACGCCTTTGGCTGCTTGCGTTTTCTTTTTCAATTTTAATTAATTCGTCAAGCTTTTCGTTTACTTCTACCTTCCTTTTATTGTCTTCATCTAAACATTTTTTTAAGCGATCATTAATATTCTCTATTCTGAATCTTTTTGGGATACTGGTAGGAACAACTGGAGATAATGGCCGTTTTGAAGATGTTGAGGGCATTTCTTCATCGCTTGTAACATCAGCATCTTCGGTTAGGCCAATTGCAGCTCCGGTCACACCTTCTACCGACTTCGAAGTATCACATAAGCGCACTATAGTCTCTTCAGTTATTTTCACTTCACTTTTCCATTCAGTTCAATTCTATGCAAACAAAAGGATTGCAAATTTGAAATGAAATTTTTGTTGCAAACATCTTGAGATACCCTTTTCCATCCATTTGTATCATATTGTGGGGGACCTGCACTGTTCAGTGATTCAGCTACCTGTTGCCATAGGGCATCATCTGCTGCCTTATCACGTTTTGTGAAGCCCTTTGCTAAATCGGTATATTTTTCCATGAACTCCATGATCATGGTTTTTTGTATTCTATTTTTATGTTTTCACCTAAAAAATTATTTCTTTTTATGAAATTATTTTTTTTAACATACATATATGTAAATCAATTTAATTCTTCTAGTTTTTTTACCTCTTTTTTTTATTGATAATATGCACTAATATTTTTAAGCTTAAGGTCTCTTTATTTTTATTAAATTACAAATTGTTTTTCAATATTTCGTCACTCCTTTATGTGACTTCTTCAGGAAATTAATTTTTTATTTGATGTGAAAAAATCTTTATTTATGAAACAAATATATAACAATTATTTGTCAACAAAATACAAAAAGATTTAAACAAAAATGAAATAAATTTTAAATATGTATATGAACAATAATAAACTATTTATATCTATACATGCATATACACTTAAAAAAAAACATTTCTAAAAAGAATTTTCAATTCTACTTATGTTTGGTTTTCTTGTCAACTGCCAAACATTACAGACGTGTTTTTTGAAAGCTCTCTGAGGAAATATTAAAAAAGAATCATAAGAAAAAAACTTTTTGATTTTTCTGTTAAAAAAGAATTAAAAATAAAAAGAAATCAAATTCAAATAATTGTTTCTGTGAAAATTTAAAGAAGATAATTTATTCATTTGAATATTAAATATATAGGCCAAGAGTAAGATGGAAGTAAATCTTCTGCTGTCCCAATATGGAGTACGTCTTCCCGATAATTAGAATGGAATGCCGTTGAAAGCTAAGGAAGATCAAAATAGCTTGAAATTGAATTTAAAATTGAAAATCAAAAATCCAGGTGATTTTAGAGATGTCCGTAATTCGAAGCTTGGCAACGAATTGCTCAACGGAATATTTTAAGACCAGGTATCTGTAATGCAAGAAAACAACATAGTAGTGGATTTGCAAAACGTAACGCCACAATCTTGGAGAAGGTACGCGGTGACGAAATCCAGGTGATGTAAATTTTGATATAACAAAAAATAAATTTGACGGGAAAAGCAAAGCGACTGAGATTGTCAATAGAGAAAATAGATTTTCTTTACTGGGTAACTTAGATTTAGAGGCAAATAAGCCTATTAATAAAAATACTTCAGAAAAAATAGATGAGTATTGATTTCACACAAAATAAAGTTAAAATATCATACTGTCCTCCTATAATTATAGAAAATGTAAAATCCCTAATTGACCAACTAAAGGCAAAGAACGTTGAACTCAAAATCAAGAATAAATCTCAGTTTGAAAGTAGATTATACTTTAGAGAATTGTCCGCGCATTTAGAGATGGTTTAAGTGAAATTTCGGCACACAGTTATACTTTCAAGGAATTGAAACGTCAGAGCGTCATCTGTAGGGGCTTGTATTTTAGATCAGACACAGATGAGATAAAAGTAGAAATAGATAAACTAGTTCCTGATGCGATTGATTGAGTATCAAAGTTTTCTAGGAAAAGATGTATTGATAACGGTTTATTTTCGGTGGTAATTAAACCCAATTAAAAAGTTAGTGAATTGATAGGTTTGAAATTTGTTCTGAACCAGGTGGTATCTTGGGAAAGGCCAAAATCTAGTGCGAGAATCCCACAATATTGGAGGTGCCAAAAGTGGGGTCATTATTCAAGAAATTGCTGTCGGTGAATATTCCTTAAAACGAGACGATAATGCGTTGCCTTTTTGCGTAAAATGCAATGAAAGTGGTCACACTTCAAATAACAGAGGTTGTCCAATATACAAACAATATGTAGATTTAAAAAAGAAGTCCTATATCCAAATTAGAAGTAGGAATGACTTAGCAACTGCAAATGTGGAAAGAGCTTTAAATCAATCGAAGATAGTGGCAAATAAGTATTTTGCCTTGAGGAATTCATGAAGGTGGCTAAGTTACTATGTGATGCGGATCCACCTACTTTAGAAGAAAGAATTAACAATTTTTTGAGAAACTATCAATCGTTAAGTAAAGAGAAGGCAAGACAAGAACGCTTGATTTTAGTGAAAGATATTAATGAGCAATATGGTCCGTAATTCAATTAATTTAATAACTTTCAATGTTGGGTCTCTTGGGCACATAGGAAGCAGTCCTCCTTCCTATGTGCCCAAGAGACTTAATATAATATCAAATAAATTTCAAATTGATATTGCTTTTTTGTAAGAAATACATTTAGCAAAAGGAAAAATTATTTTTATTGATAATTTCAATGTTGTTAGAAATGATAGTTTTGTGGGCGTTGGCATTGCAATTGATTACTCACTAGTTAGTATTCCTGGGTTATGTTTTTCAAATTTATTTATTGGAATCAAAATTTCAACAAATGGCACTATAAGAAGAATCCTTTGTGGCTCTGTCTATTTTCTTAGTAATTTTAATCGTGGTTATATGTGAGGCGGACTAAGTTCAATTTTAAATTTCTCGCACAATTATAATGGGCTCATGTTAGGTGGCGATTTAAATGCGAAAAATATTATATGGGGAGATTCGGTTAATAATTTTAATCGTGCAATTCTTTCATCTTGGATCTTGGCACCGACTTATTAAACAGTTCTCAAGGAAACTACACGATAAATACAGTACTAACTTTCTCGAACCACTACCCTCTGCCTTAAATATACCTGTTTCAGACTGTAGTTCTATTTTTAAGATTCCGGACCAGTACATTAGTTATAATTACACAGATTGGTACTCTTTTAAAACGGACATAAAATATGTGATAAATAACCATTTCCCTCCGAAGGAGAGAAATTTATCTAATGAGGAGATATATTATTTTTTGGATGAGTTCAGTACTTCTATTAACTTTTTATCACAAATTCATTCAAAGAAAGTTTTAAACAAAGGTCGAAAATTTCTGGCCTCAGATGAACTAAGAAAATGCTTAAAGTAAAGTATAGTTGGCAGAAGGAACTGAAATTAATATTTGCAAGGACTTTGAATAGACAAAATCCTCAATATTTATTAATTTCGAAGCAAGCTGATCTCATTAAAATCATGATAAAAGAACGAATTGAGCGCGAATACGCAACCGTCTTCAATAAAAGATTGAGGGATATAGTCCCTGGGCCTAGAGCACATAAAGAGATCTTTAGAATAATTGGGAATAGGAATAGTTCAGGAGCTAAGATTTCTTTTGATGGAGCTAAATTTACAGAAGATGAAGCAAAATTACAAGTTTTAAAAGATTATTTTACAGGCCTTTCTCAAAATTTACCCCCAAATAGGGAGAGAATAAATGACACAGTTCTCCATGCGTCTAATGTTGTATTCAGTAATGATAATACATCATTGAACGAATCGGAAACTCGAAATTTATTGTTTTGAATACTCCTTTAAATATATCCGGAATGCTGAATAGTAAAAAACCGTGAGGAATAGACAATATTTCTAATTTTCTCATAAAGAAACTCCCTGCCAAGGCTTTTGAGAATTTGACTATCTTGTTTAACAATGTTTGAACAATGTTATTTTCCTTCTGCTTGGAAATTGGTAGAGATAGTACCCATTCATAAGATAGGAAGTAATACTGATATAAATAACCGAAGGTCAATATCTTTACTGTCTAATTTAGAGAAAATGTTTGAGAGAGTTATACGGGACAAAATGGATTTAGATGTCAATAATGTATATATTCCACATAGGCAATTTGGTTTTAAAAAGGGGAATTCTACAGTTCATGCTCTTTTGAAATTTAATACTAACGTTATACAAAATTTAAGAAAACGGCAGTGCACGTTGGCGATATCCCTTGATATTGAAAAGGCTTTCGATAAGGCATTTCATGATGGCATTTTGTTTAAAATAATAAATATCGGTTTTGACCCGTGCATAATAAAACTATTCCAGAGTTTTTTTGATGGCAGGAAATTTTGTGTGCAGATATGCAATAAGTTATCAAGCGAGGGTACTGTCTCCTGAGGAGTACCACAAGGCTCTGTGTTAGCCCCCCATCTATAAAATATTTTCATATACGATTTTCCACATGAATATAACAACTCACAAAGTATTTATATGCTGATGACTCCGTTCTGTATGCACATAATGAGTCTAATAAGAGTACATTTCAACGTGTTTCTTCACACCTAGAGAAGGTTGAAAGATTGTATTCTTACTGGGGGATTAAAATAATCGTAGGAAAGAGCTTTGCAATTTGTTTGAGGAATTCCTCAGGAAAGTCCAAGTATACGGTTGCGCCGGAGAGCAAAAGTTAACGTTGAATGGAAGCGAAATGCAGTTTAAAAATAGTATCAAATACCTCGGGTTAATTTTAACAAACTTATGAAATTTAATAGTCACGTTCTTTATAATATGAATAAGGCAAATCGTGTAAAGGGAGCATTTGGGAAATTATTTAACAGTAAATTTTTACCAGTTAAAACGAAGTTGTTATTGTATAAGTTCAGTATCAGACCAATTCTTCTCTATGCATTATAAAAGAATGGGGGTATTTGAGCGGCACATTATAATAATGCATAGAAAATAATTATCAATATTTAAACAAAAGATTTTCGAATGAATATGTGTATGATAATGAAAAATTGATTCCCATATCTCAATATGAGATATGGGAACCCTCAATAAGGGTTTTTGTTGAAAAATTAGCTTACTTTGAAGGCAACGTTATTCAAGATATCTTATCTAGTGAGCAAGATTTTAGTTGGTCAAACACTCAATATATTTCTTGCATAGGGATTTTGCAAGAAAGCTTAAATAGTTTTGTTGATCAAAACTTTTATTTAGTTAATACTCCTGGGGTTCACGTGGGTTAAAATTTGTTTGTAAATATTATTATAATTTTTTCTTTTGTTTCTTGTTATTTTTTGTATTATTTTTTTTCTGTTGCCTTTTTTGTAATTTTTAGGATTTTAGTTTAAGATTTAGTTGTAAGTTAATTTTAAGTTTATTTATTGTAAACAAAGCTTTACTACTAATGGAAAGTGTCGGGAGCAAGCACTGTTTTTCTTACATATGTACATTGGAGTGTATACATATGTATGCACCACCCTTTCAACACAATTCAATATACACTACAACATTAACTTAAAATAAATGAATATTTTTCATTTAATTTTAATGAGCATGATACATAGTCAAAATTAATTTACGTTACTAAAATAATACTTGGTAGTTTTAAGTATTTCCAAAATATAATTAGTTGAATTATTCTGTAATATGAAAAATATGAAGTCTCAATAAAAATAACTAACTAACTAACTCCTACTTATGTGTACATATCTTACATCCAAATTCAGGAAGTTTATAAAAAAATTTATATAAATTTAAAAAACATATAATAACAAAATTTTAAACATATGTATATGCACATGTATATATAATCCAAAAAATTTTTCCTTAAACATTTCTTAATTTTATATATGTATATATACATAAATAATAGGTGTACATATTTACATATACATATGTGTATATGCATGTTGTTTGTATATGCTTGTGAAAAACATATGTATGTATGAATATGTATGTATATATACATACATGTGTTAAATTTTTTGTTATTATATGTTTTTTAAATTTAAATAAATTTGTTTATAAACTTCCTGAATTTGGATGTAAGATATGTACACATAAGTAGGAGTTAGTTAGTTAGTTATTTTTATTGAGACTTATTGAGGCTTATTAAAATTAAATGAAAAATATTTATTTATTTTAAGTTAATGTTGTAGTGTATATTGAATTGTGTTGAAAGGGTGGTGCATACATATGTGTATACTACAATGTACATATGTAAGAAATACAGTGCTTGCTCCCTACATAAGTAGTATTGAAAATTCATTTTGGAATTTTTTTTAAGTATATATGCATGTATAGATTTAAATAGTTTATTATTGTACATATATTATAAATTTATTTAAATTTTGTTTGAATCTTTTTGTGTTTTGTTGACAAATAATTTTCATATATTTGTTTCATAAACAAAAATTTTTTGTCACATCAAATAAAAAATTAATTTCCCGAAGAAGTCACACAACGGAGTGACGAAATATTGAAAAACAATTTATAATTAAATAAAAATAAAGAGACCTTAAGCATAAAAATATTAGTGCATATTATAAATCAATTTACTTGCATTTTTACAAAATATTGGGCTGCAAACAAATAAAAATAAAAATCAAAAAGCGCGCTTATCTAAACTGACAGCTGTTAGTTATTACATACTGTATGAATTATGTTGATATAGGTTAATCTACTACATATGGCTATGCAATTACTAACTATAGCAACACGGTCGGGATATTGTTATTTTTTTAAATATGTAGAAACTATTAGACAAATTACTTTCGTTTTGGTGTCACATTATAATACTCAAAAGGAAGCGATTGACCCTAAGGTCTATCCCCTTAACTTCTTTCTAATTTCAACCCAGTTGTTGTGCTGTTATTCTCTGTCTTTGGGTTCATCGAGCTAAAATATAATATTTTATCTCTCCAATCAGCCGATTCAAACATAAGTGGTGTTTGATGTAGTTTTCGATCACCACCACGATAACACCAACTGTTAATTTCGGAGTTTATCAAAAATAAATCACCTTTTTTCCAATTTTGACTCGGTTGGCAATCATCGACGTGGTTTTTTTATATCAAGATCTGACTAGTTTATGGAATCTATCACTGAAACCGTTGGAAAGTTATTCTAAGATAAGTGCTCTATTCTTAAAGTTACAAGATATCTGAGTTCAGGAATGCAAACTGCTCAGCCGTTCAAAAGTTATAACCGGGTAAAGCACTTACTTACACGCACATGCAGATACAGTCATGCCATCTCAGAACTAGTCTTGGAAGCTTCTAAGAACCTAAAGAAGTGGAGATCTGATGAGAGCTCAATTTTGGTCAAAATGGGACAAAATCAATAACTTTCCGATTGCTTCAATTTGACATTTCCCTAGTGAGTGATTAAAAACAAAGGGAAAGAAACAAAACAATTTCTTAAAAAAAACGACAGGACCACTGCGCTGAGAACAAGTTGGCTGGCTATCTACATGATTATACCCTCGGGACTAGCGTAACGGTAGAATAGGTTCGAAAAAGAATTGGCAATACATGAAGCGGCCACCTCCCTGGCTCTCAACCCTGACGAATCTGTTCAGCGGTCCCGCTTTAGGGATGACGACCAAAAACAAAGGTGAGCTTCCATCAGCTACATTAGTCAGCATCAATAACTATGTATGTGGGTAGGGTTGCCAGATTCAATATTGGCACTAACTTGACAGTGCAAATGAGCTTGATTTTAATAACAGAACTGGACAAATTGAAGTATTTGCTAAAAAAAAAACTAAAAATACGTGATAATTTCAATTTTTTTAACTTATTAAAAATTCTTTATTTATTAAAACCAAAATAAAGGCTGTTTACTCATAAAAAAAAAAGAATAACACAAACATTTTAACAATTCAGTCGTTTCTTTACAGGAAAATTCATTGAGTTCGTTACTTATAAATGTACGTTTGTATATTTTCAACATAGGTGTATGTATAGTAAGCGCCAAAAAAAATTCTTTAATGTTTTAAACAATAAAAAAGCAACAAAAATAGAAAGTTGTTTCTAAATAACAAAATTTATTTAGAAATTATAAAACTACTTAAAAATCTTTTATATTCTTTCTGTTCGAGTTCAATTCAATGAAAATAAATTTGGAAAAAATGGACTTAATTCGTACTTCCTTTTGACGCTGACTATGCACATACATATATATACATATGTATTATATGTTATATTTTAAAGTTCAGACTTAAAAACCTAAGTTTGATGTTGAAGAATAAGACATTTTTAAAATTTTATATTGCGTACTGTAAAATCCTAATTCGAACTTACAAGTTTAGGCTTGTAGACTTGTAACTTTTATACATATAAATGTATATTTGTAATTATATATGTATGTTAATAAGGCTCCATGAAAAATGGCCCAAAAAAACTAAAAAAATTGCCCCAAATTTTATGCGAAAAATAACAACACGCAATTTTCGGGCCTTTTTAATTACTTTTCCATATATACTTTGCGTTTTTGGTTACAGAATCAAGTAACAATTTTGCTTCAGGTATGGCCGAAAAGTTTTGAAACTCTTTGCAGTTTTCTTCAAAATTTAATTGTATTAGCAGTTCAGATTTTATTAAGTCTAAACACATTTTATTTCCTTCCTTCGAGTGCAAATTATTCAAAATACTAAATAACCTTTCGCACAAAGAATTACTAATAGGAATTGAGAACACAAAAGAAACTAATTTGCAAGGATTTTTTACTTTTGTTTTACCAAATTTCTGAAATGTCTTTTGGTAGGTGGTCTAAAGCATCACGAAGGCAGCAAAAATCGGTGTACAATAAATCGTTATCAATTTCATTTGTCATTTCCAAAATTTTTGTAAGTTCACACAAAGATTCCCACGACAATAGAGATTCTGTTAAATTTAAAATGGATATTTTGTTATAGAAAAAATTGTTTCCAAAGTCGTACTGGTTTTAAATAATAAACAATAGCATTTTATAAAAACGTATCTGCTTCAAACTTAAATTGTTTAACATTATTTTCTGCAAGATGATTTAAGATCGTTGCAGTTTTGCTTCCATAGAAACAATTCTCTTTACGATTTTTAAGATTGTTCAAAAGTTTCGTCATAATACTATGAAGTTCTACAATTTTATATAAATCACTTTCTAATTGTAATATCGTTGAGTGAAATTCATGCATTGTGTTATATAAGAAATACAAATAGTCCTTCAATAAAACATTCATCATTGCCATCAACTATTTCTTCATTCGGTACTCCACATTAAACGAATTCCCAAATTTCCTTTCGGCACTTAATCCTACCCTTTTGTAAAAAATAAATTTTTACTGCAGGCCAGGCATAAACCAGTCTATCTAATGCAGGCAATACAGAGAGCCACGTAGTATAAACATGACGAAGAAGGTTTTATGTTCGATTTCAGTAATATCAAAGTATTTTCAATTTCTCAGTCGTCAAAGCCAAAGAACTAAATTCATTAAATGTCTTTATAACTATGTTTTCTATATCGACTGAGAGTGAATTTAATGCGATTTTGACACAGTTGTTTATAACGTGACAGTTGCAGTTAGCTCTTTTAATTCTTCCGTGTTTAGCTTTAAGTTTTTGATATACAGAGTTATGAAGGCCATAATTTACAGCTGCGCTATAAGAAGTAGTTTGTTGAACATCAAGGCCACTTTCGTTTGTTATTTTGAAAGTTTTTTCAAAAATGTCTTTTGAAGTTTCTTTAGGGTCTTCGTGAAAATCTAGAATCTTTTTACAAATTCCAGATTCAGCATTAAAATATTGTACTGCGTAAGGATAAGTTTTAATGTATCCTATGTGTGATGCATTACTACCAACGATTTCTTTTTACAATTTATAAAAATCCAACTTAGATTGAAAATATAATATTATTAAAATTAAAGTCAAATAGAGTAGTTACAATAGTATTCATAATAATAGTATTAACAATAGGAGAGATAGGATAAAATATGTAACTAACGGCAAAGAAGAAAGTTTCTTTTAAAGCACTTGAAACTGTTTCCCGTGAATATGGGGCTAATACGTTTCTGGCTATAGCTGATGCTTTCGTACGACCTAATTTTATTTTGTTAGCAATTTCGCTATTGTAACTACATTATGGTACACCAACAACAATTCAGTCTTCGACACCAAATTCTGGTCTTTAGTTTGTAACGGGACAACAAAATGCGAAATTGATTGTGACATTTTATGAGAGCGTTCCAACATTGCATGGCATTTTGATTTGAAGTGTTTGTTTAGAGAGCAGACTCCTTCATATTTAATTGAAATACCTATTGAACAAATTTTACAAAACGCTGTATGTTCATCTTTTCTTTTAACCTATTTGCAAAAATCTTCATCTTTAAGCCATCTATCACAAAATGTCGTATACCTCTCTCTTTTTGATTGACCTGGTTCATCGTCGTTTTCCATGGAAATATCAACTAAATGGGGTTGAAATTCTGAAAAACACAAGACAATTTTCCGACAATTAAAATGTTGACAAGAATATTTCAACAAATAAGCACCTACATATGTATGAATTTATTACTTTAAAAGTAGTTCTTTTTAACCACCACTTCTAAGAATTGCTCTGAATTATAAATTTTCACGTGCATACATATGTATATACAATTACATACACTCATTTATGAAGATATGAAAATATCTTCTAAAACAATACTTTTTCACAAATGCTTTGTATCTTGTTTTTACTTTTACTTTAACTTGCTGTCAGTTTATGTGCTGTGGCACACGGATAAAATTATATGTTGCCAACAACTAAACTTTATTGTCAAGAAAAAAAAATTTTTAGATGTAACCAATTGCAAATTTGAATTTTGAAAATTTTCAATTTCAGCTTGACAAATCTTGCTTGAGCTTGAAACTTGACAAGCACTGAAATATCTTGACAATCAAGCTCATTCCCGGCCACCTAGCAAGCCTATATGTGGGAGAAATCAGGTCCCGATAGATGAAAAAACCGAACCCACGGAGCTGCTAGCTGACCAAAAGCTGAATCGAAGGTTTCAGAATGACCAGCTGAAATATTACTGGTATATTAGGCCTAAAAGAAGCTGATTCAATTAATAGAAAACTATGAAAGCATTCCCGACCTGCCAATATATACCGAATTTACAAGTGTTACAACAAATGGGGAATTGTTACTAGCAGGATCACAAGAATCTGCAGTAGATGGCAACTCCGAAGGCTATACCAACGGATTTTCATTGGTTTATCCTTGTTAAGGTTACTTGGTGACTTGCATCGCTTTGGAGATTTCTAAGGCGATTTTAAAATTTCTTAAGATGATTTAAAATCATCAAATAGGCATCCATACGCTGAAATACGGGTTGAAAGCTTCGCATATTCATCTTGTATTTCCAGGAACTGGCTTTTAGTACTTTGGAAAAATCTATAAAAATTTGGTCAAATTTTTTTACAGCCATTACAACACCAATGCAGCCCATCATACTTCTTAATGGAATCCGCAACACTCACCGACATGCCACAGCGTTTATAGTGGCATAGCCCATGGCATAACCAAGAACATATCATGTTTTCATAATTAAGTTCAAGTTTGCAGTTTTTATTTATGCAGGACATTTTTAATGAGTTTTTAAGTTGAATTTAAGGATTAACTGAAAAGTTTACTGCGGTAACACTGTTTTTATATTAGTGAAATATGAGCAAAAGAGTATATATTATAATTGTTGAAAACGAGTTAGCGGTTTATCTTTGCAGTTTTTATTGTAAATAATGGAATGTAAATTGTCGATGTTATAAAATAAGAACTTGACTGTATGATAATTGGTATTTTTGTTGTTTTATTAAGTTCGGCTATTTTGTTTAAATTGTATGTATATTAATCGCAATAATACGAAACAATATTTTTATGCAAATTATGTACTTTGAACTTTTGATACTGGTAAACAAGAGAATTCCGTTTGTAATCAAGTGCAAAATTTTATATTTTTAGGAGTGAAAAACAAACACGTCTGTTCACTTTACCTGATAGTGTAAATGTATTGAACGAATTTCAAGCGGGTGTCAGAAAGGATTACTCAACTATCGACAATATATTCAACTTTGTTAACATCGTTTTGACTTTTAATGTGCTTTTGGTATGATTCCAAGATATATTCTTTTTTATAAGCTTTCTTGTTTGGGTCTCTCACCTAGAATTGTTACAATACTACAGAACTCATACCAAAATACCACTAGTCGTGTTTGCGATGGAAGTATTATTTCGGATCCATTTACCTATGATGTTAGTGTAAAACAAGTATGTATTCTGGTGAATGCTCTCCCTGGTGGTGTCAATGTTGCGAATACAGCAATAAAAGTATTACTCTATGCGGATAATATAGTTCTATTGTTGAACTCACCATGTGAACTACAATGTATAGTTCATGGTCTGCATCGTTACTGTACAACTTGGAGTTTAAAGGTTAATCTTAAAAAATCTAAAACTATAGTAATTGGAGATCAAAATATTGAAATCGTTAATAGCTATAAATACCTGGGCTTTGATTTTACATACAATTTTTAATGTAAGACTTATCTACAAAATAAACTGTCTACATCTAAACTGGCAATTACACAATTCTCAAAAAATTAAATATATTTAATGCTGCTGCTCGTTCAATTATATATAATGCCGCACAAGTCGGTTACCAGGCAACTATGCTTAATTTCGAAACTGGACTGAATTAATTGAATATTTCTACATTAAAGCTTCACTTCCGCTACATTAATAACTTACTTAACATGAACTCTAGCAGGTTATCCCATAATATCAGGATGAAGCTATAACATCACAAAATATTTTCTGAACTAAAGAATGACATAACCTATGCCAAAAATTGGATTACGTACCTCCAAGAGACCGTCCTATTTTCGCACAAAGAGAATCGTTAATAATTTTATTGGAAAAAAAAGAATGGGAGGATAACATACAAAAAGGTATCACTATGTCTGCATAGTGATACCGGCTGAACCGAATCAATAATTGTCAAGAGCGTTCCTGAACTTATATTTCCTGTAAATTTGAACCGATTCAAAACAATAGATTCCAAGACATCTCAAAAAACTTAGAAAACAAACATTCTTTAATAATAAATTTTGACCGATTGATTCCACAAACTATTCAACTCTTAACAGGAAAAAAACACTTCGACAACCGCAAACCGACTTAAAAGTGGTTCATCCGTTCGTAAGATATCGTGAACGCAAAAAGTTTTTTTACTCAGTATGTTTCGCCTTTGTTTTATATTTCACCGCGTCGTAGCAAAATAATGAAAGTTTGCTTTCACACCCTTTTCATTTTAATTTCACTTAATTTTTTTTATTTCGCTTTTACATTTTTATACTACATAACATTTGAATTTTATGTCCGTAATATTTTTGTTATGGTAAAGATGATTTTACTCTACAATTTTTCTTTATTATAAATATTTGTGAATGTTTTTCTCTGCTCTTTCAAACTGTTTTTGAAATTGTTACTGACGTCCTGAAATATTGTATAAATACGTCCATTGGTAGTAATTTGGTTCCGTAGAATATTGTGTCAGTTATGTTGAATTTGTCCTAATCTTCTATCTGTTTTTTTTAACTCTGAAATATCACCCGGGACTTCTTCTATGAAATAAATATAAACCACTGACATTTATGTCTTTCAGTTTAATACACTCATTCATAACTTTTCTGGAAATATCAAATGATGTTACCACCTTTACGCCATCTATTACATGGATAAAGACCGTAAAGCTTTGCAATAGGATCATCTCCAAATCCAATCTTAGTATCGCTTGTTCTTGCTCTTCATTTTTATACCCTTTACAAAAAAGTGAAAGGGTATATTTAGGTTTGGCATTCCGTTGTATATATATATATATATATATATATATATATATGTATATATATTATAAAGCAGAATGTTTGTGAGTGTGGATGTGTAGATGTGTGGATGTTTGTTACTCTTTAATTCAAAAATTTAGATTTAGAAGTAGTAATATTAAATAGTATTGACAAAATTTGTGCCAGCAGTCGCGGTTATACGAATAATACAAATAAATTTTATTAGATTAAGTTAAATGATTAATTAAAAATATAAATATAATTATTAAGTGAAATTTGAATTATAAGTATTTTTTCTTTTAATTAATTGAATCTTGGAAATTTTAAATTTAAACTAGGATTAGATACCCTATTATTTAAAATGTAATTAATCAGTCTAAGGCAGTAATAGTTATGATCTAGAAATTTAAAAAAATTTGGCGGTATTTTAGTCTATTCAGAGGAACCTGTTTTATAATCGATAATCCACTATGGACCTTACTTAAATTTGTAATCAGTTTATATACCGTCGTTATTAGAATATTTTATGAGAAAGATAATTTTCTAAATTTTAAAAAGTAAATTATATCAGATCAAGGTGTAGCTTATATTTAAGAAAAAATGGGTTACAATAAAGTTATTTAAATGAATATAAATTTGAAATATTTATTGAAGGTGGATTTGATAGTAAAATTATAGAGATTAATAATTTGATTTGATTATATATTCTGGATCCTTTTGAATAGCGATGTATATCTGTCTGTACGTGAAATCGTTCATGTCCCCAGAAGAGCTAGAGAAAAATCGGAAATACGGTTCCAGAGCTGGGAAGCTTGCACCTATTTTTCGACGCAAAATTAACACCAAAAACCAATAAATTTTTTTTTGTTTGAACGTATTTCATGCTTTGGGAAGCGTCAATTGTCTATTAAAAACTATAAAAAAATGTTTCGGGGATGGAAATCAAGTTTTTTCTTTTTTTGGTATATTCGTTATTTTGTGGTACATGTAATAACTAATTTGTTTAAAAATTGTTTTTCTTAAATAAAACCGCTTTACACATTATGAAGATTTGCATTTTAAAAATTAAAATTTCTCTTCCAGGGATGGGATATTGAAATTTGTTTATGCATATATAAACCAAAAAATAACTAACGCTTTTTTTACTAATTAAACCTATTTTTTAGTTCAGGAAAAACAAAATTCGTATCAAAAATTAAAACCAAAATCAATATTTTGTATAACATAAGTGATTAAATAAAACAATTTCATGCCTCATTAAGAGTTGGTAAAGAAAATTAAATTTTCGCTTGAAGGGATGGGAAATTGAAATCTTTTTATACATAAAAGCAACCAAAAAAACAACTAACGTCGTTTTTTTACTAAAGAAAATTATTTTTTATTTCAGAAAAAACAATTTGGTTTCAAAATTTAAAAAAATTATTTCCTATCCCAGAGTTGGATGACTGCAATATTTTGTGATACATGAAAGCGACCAAGATGATTACAAATTTTAAGTTTGTTTTTAAATAAAACTGTTTCACGCGTTTCCAGGGGTGGAAAATTAATTTTTTTATACATAAAAGTAGCTAAAAATACATTTTTAATTTTTTTTAATTCAAGAAAAACTAAATTGGTATCAAATATTTCAAAAAAATCAAAATTTCGATTCCAGGGATAACTCAGTATTTTGTATCACATAAATGTTACAATTGGTTACAAGTTTGGAGTTTTTTTTTTAATAAAACCATTTTATACCTCATGGAGATTTGCATTGGTAAAAAATAAAATAAATTTAAATTTCGTTTCCAATGGTGGGCAATTTTTAATTTTTTTATTCATAAAATTGATGAAAAAGCCAACTGAAGTTGTTCTTTTTTTTCTAACTAAAACAATTTTATAACTTAGAAGGAACAAAATTGGTACTTAAAAATATATGTAATGCCAGACGTACATTGGTGCAGGGTATATAAGATTCGGCACAGCCGAATATAGAACTTTTACTTGTTTATTTTATTTCTTTGCTCATGCTACGAAATAATTTTACTTATTTACATACATTTTACTTTTTCTTAAGAAATATTTTAGTATTTATAGGGTATTTTTTATAGAGCGATACAACTTTGAGTTGGCATCACTGCTTTATTTTACCACCCATTTAACAGCTGATAGTTGCTTTTTGTTTAGTTTACTTTGACATTTCATTATGGATCGACAGATACACCAGAGTAAGGCGTGCAAATTGTGGAAATTTTTTATCAAAATAATGGTTATGTTCGTCAAGCTTATCGTTGGTTGAATTGAAACGTAAATAAACAGAATTGTCAATTGCAGAATTGTTTTTGCAATTGGAAAAATTGCAAAAACTTGCAGTTTAATAAAGACTGCTGATCGCTAAAAATATTAGCGTTGTAAAATATGTTGTTTTAACTACCCGGTCACAGAAAACACAGAAAACTCAAAAGTGACAGTTCATTTTGGCCCGTATCAGCTTTTGCCTAACGATAGTGCAAACGAGTACAAAATATGTATACGCAAAGCTGAAATAATATGTTAGAAGAAATGGCTATATATGGTCATCTCTAAACATATGTTTTACAATTTACGCAAATAATGGGGGTTGAAAATTGAACAAAAATTTCGTTTTGTTAAAAAATTGTGAAATAAATAATAAAAATAAGTGTTGAGTGATTAAGAGACAATATTAAACTGTTTATAAACATTAAAAGAATATATCAAAAGTCCTAATTTGTGGCTGGCGGTCAATACCGTAAGAAATCAGCATAAAAATGAGCCAAGATTCCCAAAGGATTGAAATTCTTGTACATTAGTTTTGTTTTTAATTTTTATTAATTTTAGTGCTCAGAAAAGTAATTGTTAATGGTTTAAGAACTGTTAAATGTTTTTAAAATATAAATCGTCGCACTGATCATCACGTAATCAACCTGGATACATATATTAAATGGGACTATGGGAGGCGAAACAAGTGCTTAGTGCATGCTAATAGATGGCTAAGCCGCTAAAAAGGCATGCTCAGAGACGTAATGAGAACCTTAAACTATAAATTAAGCCGGGAATGAGAGTTTCATTGAAGTCACAGAAGATCGCATCAAAAAAATCAATTTCTAATCAGAGGTACGACTTAAGTTGAACTGCTGCAACAAAATTGGAAATTCCACAGACTTAGAAGAAGGCGGTAGGTACGTATTATTTATTTTTAGCACAAGTTATGCTTACAATAGATCCTTATAAAATTTACTTATATACAATTTACTATTCCATATGTTTCCGTACTAGGCTTGCGTTGACTTCAATGAGCAATTGCACAAAACTACTGATAATTTCCAACAGATCCGTGTGCCTATTCTAGACCCCGATGTTACTGTAGCTTCGAATCCTTCATGTTTCCCAGTCCTTCTAAATACATTATTTTTTAACTGATAATTTGCTGTATAGATGTAAAGGTATTTATGTTTGTCAACATATTTATTTATTTAAAACAAATAAGAACAATTTTCTTTTATCGTTTATGAAATAGTGTTTTTCCAACCTGAGCGCCTTTGTCAATTTTAGTGGCAAATAAGAAAATTGGAAACCAACATTATGAAAATAAATTTTTGGTTATAGCACAAGTCATGGAAAACCTGCTGAATGAATGTTAGACTGTTTCATAACTTGCATAAAGATCTAAAAACAATTGGTGAACTGCATATCAGAGAAACGAAAGGATTGTATAGGAATAAGCAAGAGTGTATATAATGTAAGTATTATTCTGTTATAAAAAATGTGAAACTTATAAATGTAATCTCTATCAGATTAATGGTTTGTTAAACCTAATTTAAAAGTATTAATCGAAATTTCTATATTTCTTTTAGGGTCACACTGTCTACAAAGAATTCGCTAAAGAAAAAGGTTATTGGAAACAAATCTGAAAGTAGCTGGAAAACATTAGAGTCCAAAATTGTTAAAGTAAATGCAATTGTGATGGTTTTAAGATTCAAAATTTATACGTATAAAAAAATATTGATAAACACCATGCAGTAATGTTCTTAAATTTATTTTACTCTCAATAAAAATTCAAGTTCTTTAAAATGTACTACTAAATTTTATATATTTATTAACAAATCTTATTGATATTGTGTAGGTTTCCATACTACCATAGAGGTACTACACTCAGTGCGTTGCCAATTTTTTTAAATGGCTGGCTTCCCCAATAGGCCTCAACCATTTTTTTCTCAACATGTTCCGGGACAAAAATTGCCAATTTTTTTAAATGGCTGGCTTCCCCAATAGGCCTCAACCATTTTTTTCTCAACATGTTCCGGGACAAAAAGCAAAGCCATATATCCTACATAAAAGCACACGAACTTAGAGTTTTACCCTATGTTCCGATACAAACATTCATATAAATTATTTTTCTCTCACTTTAATTAATTTAAAAACACACTTACATATTCTTCCTACCATTTTTATATTCACTTGATCACTGGTGGAAAGGAGGATTAACTTCACCGCACTAATATCACTATTTTATATTATACACATCACACAAAATATACGTCGTATAATTCGGAATCAAATTCCTAATTCTCTATACCATTTACATATCGTTGGCTCCTAAAAAATAAAAGTGTTTTAGATATTATTAAATTTATATATGTATAAGAAAAATTTACTTACATATTTTTGCTGCTACTACCACCGATTTTTTTGCTTTTGTGTGCTTTTTTGACATTTCACACAATTGGTAATTCGTGGACGATAGAGTAGATAATGTTTCACCCATAAATTACCAATTTCAAGCACTAAATCTTACGATAATTTAATTATTTTAAATTTTTCACCAATAATCCTGCCAAGAAATTTTAACTTTTTGTAAACAAAAATATGTCATTTTCTATCGACAAGAAAAAGAAAAGAGACAGCAATCAAAGAAATTTGCTGTCCCTCTCGCAACATCGGTCGAAAACATTACCACTACATACACAGTTGTCATGTCTAATTTGTTTATGTACCCGGTATATAATATTTTTGGTACTTGATATAATGTATTTTAATAATTAAAAATTCGTAGCGAAATATTTTATTAATAGTACTTCTATGGAAGCTTTCACATTTTTTTTTTGGTACATAATTTATAATTTTCCTTCTGGTTAAATAACATACGACAATACATCTATGTCTAATTTCTTATTCGGTACTCTGAATAATATGCCATAAGAAGTATTGATACATACATATATATATATTACCTTTACATCTCTAACACATTAATGTAAAAAAAACAATTAAAAGACAAAAACTTTACCATGGATGCCAAAAAAGAAAACTTGATATTGTATGCTCTCCTGGAACATTTCGGAACATACAGAGTGATTATCACACACTTATTTAATTTGTTTCACTTTGAAAATAATTATTTTCGTTTTTTGCTGCACTTTTAATTTAGCCTTTCTTCTTTTAAATATTTTGATTAAAAATTTTATGCATTTTGTTTGCTTACTTTTGCTTGTTTACTTTATTGAATCATATGTTTTTCTTTTCTACTGGATTTTACTGGCCAAAATTTGTTTAGTAAAGATTTGCAGAATCTCAGTCAAACAACTGTCACTTTACTCTCTCAACTGGTGCTCTCTTTTGCAAATTTATGTGTAAACGAACGCATTTCAGTAAAATCCAGTACAAATTTTTGCAAATTTTGGGGTAAACGAACACACCTATTTGTACGTGACTTATGTTACCCATTAGAGCCATGTCTTATGACTACTCTGCCGAACGAACCAGAAGGAACACCAAAGTTTCGCTACAATAATTCTTTGTGCAAAGGAAGAACCCCAATTGAGAGGCTCTTTGTTGTTTTTAAGGCAAATTGGAGGTACTTGTCTCAACAGAGAACTCTTTTGTATGATCCAGGTTTCATAAGAAAAATTGTCAGTGCTTGTGCAGTCCTTCATAACATAAATTTGAGTGAACAGAGAAGCGAAATAGGCAATGAGTGGATAGAGTACTGTTAAGCCCCTATGTTGCCGAAGAAACGCCATCATCAACAGCGAAACGTGTGCAAGAATGAATTGTTTCTAACAATTTCAGTTAAAACTAGAAATACTGATAAATATCGTTTAAAAAAAACGTTTGTTGTAAATTAGGTTGGAATCCTAATATGTTGTACTTCTTAAATATATATATATATATATATATATATATATATATATATCTATATATATATATATATATATATATATATATATATCTATATATATATATATATATATATATATATGATATATATATATGTATAACTTTTTGGTATTCTTCCAAACTTTTACATCACTCCTTATTAGTTAAATTTGAAAAAATAAAGCAAAGTAAAATTAAAAAATTTAAAAAGCACTTTATTTCTTAAAACTAAAAAAATAAACTATAAGAGAGTTTTGATTACTAATATTAAAAGGAGATATTTACAAAAAACAAATAATAGATAAAACTTAAAACAACATAATAACAAAAACTAAATAGTAGATAAAACTTAAAACAACATATTAACAAAAACCAAAAAATTAATTAAACTTAAAATAACAATAATAAATAAAAACAATTAAAAAATAAGAGGAGGAACTTTAATTCATAAACATATTATCATAATGCATCAAGCAGAACCTCTAACGGAAATAGTCTAAATGATTGTCTCTATGTGGGACCCACTTTACAAACTGATATAGTTAGTTCTGTTGATTTTACGTTGGAGGCTGTTTCAGGCATGTTAGATGTGAAGATTTTTCGTCATTTTGACGATTGACGAAAATTTTTTCTTAGTTTGGATATGTAGAGGCAGATAAGATGCTTCATCCATCCTAAACAAAGTGGCTTTCGTTAGAGTCAGTAGTTGCAAGAATTTTGGAATCACATAAGCCACTAAAAATGGATAATGCGTAAGATATATTGTTGAACTTAAATGACATTAACGAACTTTATATTTGTTTTTAAAATCACCCCTATTCTGCGTTTCGATTAAGTCTCCGCATTCAGTTCCGTTGCGATCGAAAATTGGTATTCTGAAGAAAAACGGAATCGAAAGAAAAAGAAGAAGACAACAATGTTTACAAAATTAATAGCATCACTGTGGAATGTGGAAATGAAATAGCAAAATAAGCAAGTTTGTTATCATTTTCATAAACAAAATGTCAAATTTAATACAAAAAGTTGTATGTATACATAATTAAAAATAAGTTCTTGATAATGTTTAATAAAAAAATTGTTAAATAAAACAAAAAAATTCAAAAACAAACTAAAATTAGTTGTTCATAAACGTATTACAGTGCAAAGAATCTTGTGAAGATAAAGGTACATAATTAAACAAAATTAATAGTGTTGTGATGAAATATGTATGTAAAGACCAAAACAAAACTTTAATAAAAATTTTAGAGTGTGTTTGCAATTAATTTTTTAAATTTCAAGGAGGAATGGAGTCTATAACAGGTGCATTATTGTTGGTGAGAGAGGAGAACAACATGAGAAATAATGAGGCAAGGGTTGAAAAGTTCAGAATTAGAGACAGGTGCAATCCATTTGAAATGAGCGATCAATTGTAAGTTTGTCAATTGTAATTTTTATTGTGAAAGAAATATGTAAATGTTGTAAAATAATTTACTTTTACAGATTTAAAAAGAACTTTCGTTTAAACAAAGACGCGTTCAAATATGTTTTAGACATTTTTGCTCGTGAGGTGCATGTAAATTCTTTGACTTCTACTTCACCGCTTAACCGAGTTGTGGCTACTTTAAGATTCTTTGCAGAAGGTAGCTATCAAAACGGAGTTGGAGCAGATTTTAATGTTGGGATGCCGCAACCTACGGTGTCGAAGTCATTATCAAATTTTCTTGAGGTAATGCAGGCAAAGCTTTGCCCTCAATGGATAAAATTTGACCATAGTGAGGAGGAAAAGATTGAGGCAAAGCGGGATTTCTACTCAAAGGCTGGATTTACAGGTGTCATTATATGTGTCGATTAAAGTAATGATTATAGATCTGTGACAACAAAATGCGCATAAGGTGTATTGATGCAAGATACCCTGGCAGCAACCACGATTCACATATATGGGCCTTAAGTAAAGCGAGGGATAAATTAGAAAGAAATTATAGGAACGGAGAGCGAAATACTTGGATATTAGGTACCTTTTTATGTTATTGTTTGGAAGTATTAAAATCTTAATGGTATTTCTAACAGGTGATGCAGGATACCCCCTAGAACCGTGGCTAATGACTCCGTATCGAACTCCAAGCGAAGGTAGCAGGGAAAGCAACTCCAATATTCGCCACTCTAAGACAAGAAATATAGTTGAACGAACTATTGGGGTCTTAAAAAACCGATTTCGCTGTTTATTGGGTCCTAGGGAACTTCATTACTCCCCGCAAAAAGCCAGTCAAATAATTAATGTTGTTTGTGCCCTTCACAACATTTGTATACATTACCGGGTAGAAGATGTGGAAAGTAATGAATGTGAAGTTGAGAGTAGTGAGGGAGAGGGCGAAGAGGAAAATTTTGACTCTGACTACGCTTCAATAGCACGTGATATTCGCGAAAATATAATCTCGAATTTTTAAGAGTTAAAAGAAATATTATACTCTCGTTCTTTGTTTTTCATTTATTTATTATTATAATATATTTAATAAAAATTACTCTGCATTATATATATATTGTATTTTTTTAATTTTTTATAGTTCAAATAAAAACAAATGAAATATCAATTTTAATTCAATGCAATAAAAAAAACTTTTATTTAATAAAAAAAGGCACTTCATTTAATAATAAAAACTAGTAAATAATAAAAAATTCATTGTTTTAAACGTATTGTAATTATCACATATTTGGTAAATTTATCACATTATATTGTACTTATTCTGATTGATCGGGATGTTCAAGGTGAAGCATTCTTACTTTAATTTCTACTTTCTTTTTTAATAATTCCTCCTTAATTCTATTGTGACGTTGTTCTTCTTCTAATTGTTTCCCTGCGATTTCTGCCATTTTTTCCAACGAGCGATTCGTACGTCTTAGGTGCGTTGACATTTCATCATATTTCTTAGCCATCGTGTTGTTGAAGTCTTTGGTCTCTTGGTAGAATTCTTTTTGAGATTTTAATTGTTCCATTAACAAGCCCAAAGTTGTTTCTCTGTATGTCGTCAGAACGTGCCGAAATATCCATTTCTGAATTTTCCACTTACTGAACCTCACAAGCAATACCAAAATCTACTGCACCGCATATACCAGATGTACTGGTTACAAGCACCGTCAGCTGTACTACTTTTTCTTCCAAGGGGCTAATACGCTGCAAGCGGCAAGGGCCTCCTCCGGTGCTCATCATTTCCTTTTTGTTTGCTGACATCTTCTTCTTTATGTAGCACTTCCAGTCAATCCACACCTATAAATTGATATTAATTTCTGCAATAATTATACACAAACCATACCTACTTTTTTCCATGCACTGGCATTTTTTGTTGGAGGACCTAGTGCATTGAGGATTCCTGCAACTTCCTCGCAGAACGCTGCTACTTCTTCCTTTGATCGCTGGTGGTATTCGCATGCAATGTCTGCTTTAGACCGCATCAAATTTGCCAATTTTTCATACTGCTCTGGTGTTGTTGTTTTTGACCTGTAATACATAAAAAACACATCAGATTCGGGTACAAAAATTAACAATTTAGTTTTTTCAATCGTTTCTGAACATTTTATCTCATTTTCTACTTAAATTTTTTTTCTATTTTAAACTTTTTGACTAAAAAACACGGATAAAGAAAACCCCTCCGTTAACAAAAAAAACAACTGAGAAAAACGGAGCTCCGATCGTAATGCAGAATACATACAATCGAAAGAAACTGAGCGGAATCGAAACGCAGAATACCAAAGCTGCCAGACGGAGAAAATTTCGATTCGAATCGAAACGCAGAATAGCCCCAAATATGTTCTAGATTTCATTAATAATATAAACAAGGTTTTTCAAAGCGAAGAAATTAAATTCACAATATCCATACAGATATGACAAAACTTTTTTAAAATATATTATTAAATATTGTTAAAAGGAATTTTATAACTAATTGCAGTTGAGATGAAATTAATTTCGAAAGATATAAAAATAATCTTAAAACCGATGAAATTTACCTTGTTGTATATATTATAACAAAGATAACACATTGTAAAGTTGATAGTAAAATTTACAATGAATTTGTTGATAATTGTGTATCTTTATATATTGAATTATGTTGTCAATTTAAAAAAGGGAATTGATTTTGATAACACTGTGATGCAAAACTTAAAGTTATTTTTACTCTCGATGATATTGAATAAATATGTTAATATAGTTAATAAAGTTAACAAATAATAAACCTGCATTTCCCAATACATGTGAGCTAGTGAATAATTCAATGGCTTTACCCAATTCATCAGCTAACCTTGATAGAATATTTAGCGCAATAAATCTTAACAAAACTAAGATTAGAGATCGTTTAGAAACAAAAACTCTGGAAGGAATTTTGCTATCAAAAAATTTTTTTTAAATAACTCCTCAGAATGTTACAATGTTAATTCAATAATATTGTAAGAGATCATAATTCTAATATACATATATTTATAGAGTTCGTGACATACATATGTATGTATTAAGCTATGTACACACGATTGGCAGTTCTTACAATATTGTAAGAAAATTTTGCATAAAATATCTAACAACCGTGTAAACTTAAAATTTTTGTCTTGCAACGTTGTCAAAAAAAAGTATTGTCGGTACATTGGAGGACAAAAATATTGTTAGACATCTGACAACCGTGTGAACACCCCTCTTTGCCATTGTCAGCTAATTGCCAGCCATTGGAAGCTCATATTTTATTGTCAGATGTGCTAAATTTATACATCTGCCAATGCCACCATTGTCAGAAAAATATTTATAGTGGCAATGCTATTCACATATATATATATATATATATATATATATATATATATAAGCAAATAAAACGTGTGTAATGTCTAACAACGCATCTGGCAATTCTTTCCACACAAGTCTGACAATCTTTTGAACACACAATTTTTGTTGGCAGATAAATTTATGGCCTTCCAATTGTCTGCCAATGATATTGTAAAGTTTTCTTACAATCGTCTGAACACACAATTTACCTTTTACTAACAATTTTTCGTTGTCAGCATATTGTTAGGTAATTGCCAGATCTGACAATATTGTAAGATCTGCCAATCGTGTGTACATAGCTCTAGGCTTTTGCACTAAGTACATTTGAATTCAAAAACATTTGCTTTTTTTTAAATTCTTAGACTAATGCCAAGTACAAAAGGGAATCAATTCAAAACAAAAAAAACTCTTCTCTTTATACGCTCAGAGTTCTTGTATTTACTCATTCTTACTCACTATAAGCAAAGCAAAGTAACAATTTTTTTTTGCTAATCTGTAAGTGTTTTGCAAGATTCTTATTTTACAATGTGGGTATTTTAAGCATTAAATGCAAGCAATGGTTATATCTTTTTAATTTATCTTATTTGCAGATTATTACTAATAATTAAAATAAAAACTATTATTTTGTTTAACCATTATTTATATGTTGTCTCTGTTGGTAATTTTTATAGTTTTAGTCTTCTTCTTCCCTGTTAAATTTTCCCACCCAACTTATGGCTCTTGTAAATTTAAATGACGATATGTATGCACATATTGTTACGTTTTTAGACCTTTTCGTAAAAACGGTTTTTTTACTTATCCTTCAAGGATTCGTTTAATTGCATCGAATTAAAACACAGACAAATTAATTTGAGAAATATAATGCGGCAACACTTTATTTACTACTTTATTAACACGAGTATTTGTACTACTCAACACTTAGCGATGTTAACACGTCTATATTTGAAATCACACTCTCCTTGCTGAGCTCTGGCAGCGTCTTTATATAGCAAAGTGACGTCGTCTGGTAACTTCGAGAAGCTTCTGGGTATGGCTGTTGTTGGTTGTACTTTACTTAACATGTAGCTATATACGTGTGTTTGTATACATGACAATGCTGACTTGTGTGTTTTGCTTATGGTGATTATGAGTGGTTGTATGGATGAGTGTTCTATGTGTTGTGTGGTTTTGTTTCTTCTTCTTCTATGTGTATATGGCTGTGTATACTTGTGAACCTGTTTAGCTTTATTAGCAGCGAATACTTGCATACAAGATCATTAAGAATAACATCTCTTAGCATTTATGTTGCTAGGTTTTCCGTTGTTATTATTTACACTTATTATTTGCACAGCCTTGAATGATCTTGTATATTCCGGAGTATTCTATTTCCGTTAATTTGAATATTATCTATATTGTGTTGACCAGGGTTGTAACATTTTGACAACTAGAGATTAATTGGCAGTGCTGCCAAGTACACATAGAAACATTGTCGTTTTATTTAAATCTATTTCTAATCTTTGTAACAATATGTACACATTCTTACAGAAATGTTCGTGGTTTTTATTTTTAGCATTAATTTAGCAGTTAATTTTTTGGAATATACATACATATGAACATACCCATCTAGACATACAAACATAACTATTGATATGTTGATAATATGATCTTAGCATCAAATTAAACAAAAGCGAAATTTCATACAAACAAAATAAAACTTACAAAAATACTTACGTAAGTATTTTAGTAAGTGGTTTAAGAACTACTTGTCTTAACTCCAAACATGCGCATCTGCTGTTTTTATTTTGCTTACTTCTTATCATGCTTGAAAACTTGCTTTATTCATTTGGTACAGCAACAATATTTATTGTGTTTGTTTCTTATTAAAGAGAACAGACATTTGCTTTTTTAAGGAGAAGGTATAATAAAGCAAATACACGAAAATAGGGAATGTATTTAAGTTTTTGTTCTTTGTAGTTTTGCAAAGGCCTAGTATGTATGTAAACTTTACTTTAAATGTTAATATGTATTACATTCGGATGTATAAGTATTGAAAATTTTATATTTTTTTGGTTTAATACAGCAATTGGTCCGTGTTGATAAAAGAAACTATGTTTTCATATGACGATTTTTTACGGTTTTTTTAAACTAATGACGATAAATCGAAAAAAAAAACATCTACCATCCCTGGACTGTTTCGATATGTATTTAATTGCGATAATACACAGATCCCGCTCATATGCCATTTCAGCGAATTATTTTCCGATCTTATCCCGTAGAAGAGGTAATGACGTGTGAGTTACAAACAGCCACCTTTGGTGTCAACTGGGTTCCATATTTAGCCATAATGACATTGTTACAGCTAGCAGAAGAATCAGAGTCTGAGTAGCCTATTGCTGCTAATATTTTGCGCAAGAATATATACGTTGACGACGTATTAATAGGAGCTCACGATATTTCTCCTTTCAGGGATGAATTAGCCTGTTTTGTCTTTAGCTAAATTTGAATTAACAAAATGGACCTCAAATGAGATCAAAATTGTTGATGATTTACCGACAGATTACTTGGTAGATTTTTTCCAATTTTTTTAAAGTCTAGGAATATGAAAAGAGAAGTTTTGTCTACGATAGAAAAGTTATTTGATCCTGTAGGTTGGTTAGGTTGCAAAAAAAAATTATGCAGAAAATTGGCTCGAAAGTATTGATTGGGATGATTTTTTGCTCTCGTCAACGGAAAGAGAATGGAGAAAATTCGTTGATCTTTATGCAGATTTCAACAGTATTCAGATACCGAGATGGGTGCATTATTCTGTAGAGGCTGTAGCAGAAATTCATATATTTTCCGACGCAAAAAGGATGCGCGGGGGTAATTTATATTCGCATTGAAACATTTGGCCAAATTTATGCGCACTTACTGTCTTCTAAAACAAAAGTCGCTTCTATTAAATCAATTTCTTTGCCTCTGGCTGGAACATTGTGGATATTATTATGCCTTGTTCGTTGAGAAAAACGCTAAGTAGTTGTAAAACGTTTGTTGCTAATTGAGAATGCAGAATTCAAGAGAATGTCGAAAAAAACAACTGATATCATGTTAGATAGCCCAGCGGATTTAGCTAGTAGAGGAGTTCCACCTTCGGATCTGGCGAAATATGATCTCTGGAATATTGAGGTTAAATGGTCGTTTAGTAAAATCTCCCTCTTTATCCTTCACTGAAAGGCATCCAATTATTTTGCCATATTCAAGTAGTTTTACGATATTATTGTCAGAGTTTGTACATCTCAATTCTATTCAAGGCGGGAATCAGCTGATGTTGCAAATTAAATGCATTGAATATTTACTCCCACGGCTCAAAGTATTAGCTCGCACTGTGGTAAAGCGCTGTAAACGCTGCGTTTTAGATAGCAAACGCATATGCAATCAAATAATGGCTGCACTGCTTCCAGAACGAACTACTTTAGATCATCCTTTCACCACTACTGGTGTTGATTTCGCAGGTCCCTTTGACCTGCAAGGAGGCTCAATCTGTTAAGTATATATTTGAGGAGCTTTCGACTGTACTTGCGAGAATAGAGGCATGCCTAAATACGCGCCCACTATGTTCTATGTCAGATAGTCCTAATAAGCCAGTGGCTCTTACTCCAGGTCATTTTTTGATAGGCGGGCCAATACAGGCGACCCCTAAACCTTCAATATATGAGTCAGCAAAAAGCACTTACGCATGATTTCTATCGCCGATGGAAAGAAGAATATTTAAAGAATTTGCATAAACGTTATAAATGGAAATTTCCTGAGCGTGATATATGTACCTTTAAATGAGTTAGTTGCTATTCGGCATGAGCAACTTCCGCCCACTGCCTGGAAGTTAGGTCGGGTCGTGGAAACGTACCAGGTAGTGATGATCATGTTTGCGTCGCCGAAGTTCGAACGCAAAATGGGATTGTGAGGCGACCAACCATAAACCTGTTCATTTTGACCACATCATTTTATCGTATTTACTGCTCGCGCTATTTGTCAGAACGTCATACGATGAAGGACTGTCCTAGCACTCGGAAATGTAGTAACTGTCAGGATGAACATAACGCTCTGCTCCTCACTCTGAGCGCAAAAGGCAAGAAATCTTCAATCCTAAAATCGAAGCCAGTGCCAACGTCTTCACGCACGCTCACAAATACGTCCGCTGGGCCTATGTTGCCCCTTCTCCACGTGATAGCGATTTCATCGACGTTTCAAGTGAAATTGCGCATGGGGAATAAAAAGTGTCAAGTAATCTTTAGAGATCTTCATTGATCTTTGCTGCAACCACAGCTACATATATTACTCATTATTTGGTGCAGCAGTAATTGATTCCTGTTGCGAATTCATACTTTCGTAAGAATATTGAATCTATTATTGACCCATTAAAGCGACTTTTGAACCACTAAAGTTTCTGCGATTCAGGGTGTGAAAACACCAGTCGAAGACGTTTTGCCAACGGTTCGAGATCAGTTCCCTGATTTCAAGTTGGCTGACCGAACTTTTTACCATTCCGGTCAGGTGGCACTCGTTTTGGGGCCAGAAGTAGTTGACCAAGTTTTTACAGGCCAAACAAGGACTACTCCGGGTTTTCTAAGTGGGTCGTTTCTGGCCAATCACCCTTTTAATATTGCGTTGAAACAAAGTTCGTAGATCTGTGGTAAAAACCATATTCAGTTTATGGATCTGCTGAAAACCATACCGAAAAACTCAGTTGATAGATCTGTTGTAAAATACATACAATTTTATATTATGAAAAAATCTACATATGCATTTTTTTATATTAAAGAATTAAATTTGTTATTTATTCTTAAGATTCACTATCTTGCATGTAAGTACGTTCCTGAAGGGTGGCCTTCAATGTTTAAGATGAACATGAAGTTTTGATACATTGGGATCAAAATATTATTCCTTTGTTATCAACATTGTGCCATTGCTCCATAGACTTAACTGCACATCGAAGGCTTTTTAACGTTTCCGTTAACTCTGCCCATATCCTAATTTCCCGTGCATTTTTCTAAATCGGACTCCGGCTAGACCCTAGCAATCTCTCATCAAATTTCATTGTTTCGCGGAGCCATGTCATCTTTTTGAGCAGACTGAAAATCCTTTCTATAAAAAAATACATTAAATACATTATTCTCCAATTCTAATTAATTATATTATATTATTTTATATTTACCATACAAAACTTTAAAATATATTAAACTGAAAGAAAATGTGCTTTCTCATTTTCGC